>JAJOOO010016073.1:0-23575 GCA_029582685.1 Solanum piurae
CTAGGCTAAGCTTTAGATGGAAATAAGTTCCCTCTCGGGCAACTTACCCCGTTTCAAATGCGTTCCTCTCGGACACCCATTTGCCGCATGAAGACCAGCCTACGCCTTACCCCACTCACTCTCTCGAGTTGAGTGTTAGGATATGGCACTAGGGCTCACCCTCTCGGGCTGAACCTCATGTCGACCCACTCCTTAGGCCTCTTAGTTTTGCGACCTCCCTCTCAGGCAAGCCGAAAACACATGGGCGGCTTTGTATTTGCAACTACAAACCCATTAAATTAAACAACAACCACTAGGTGAAATCACCATTAAAATACATCTAACCTATCACCAAGCAAGACCCAACAATAATATCAACACATATTTGCTAAATCACACCCCAAGAATGCGGGTTTTTTGCCACACATCAAGAAACAATAAAATACACCTAAAATGATAATGAAATCAAATGGGTATAAGAAATTAAACCTTGATTTAAGCAAAGGAAGAAGAATGGAGAATACCCACTTCCAACTTGGGGAAGATGAACTCCTTTCTTCAAGTCTCCCAAAAAACCCTCTGCAAACTTGAGAGTAAAAAGTACTAAAAATTATATTGTCTAAAATTTGATATTAAAAATGTAATGCTCAAACTTCCTCCTAAGCTATAACTCTCAACGAGTATTTATAGTTTTTAAAAATATGTGTTGCGGCGGATTGTTCGGTGACAATAGTCGGAATCGCCGATCAACTCGGTGATTCGCCTTTTGGTGTAGTTCATCGCCGTCTTGCATCATCCTTCGACATCGTCATGCTCTGGGTCATTGGTCGACATAGTACTGCTTCGCGGACCTTCTTGGCGATGCGCCGACTGCTTCCTTTTTCCGCCGACTTGATCCTTTCCTTTAGGGATCAGCACACTGCAACAAAAGGCGAAGTGAGACCCTTCGGCGATTCGCCAAGTGAACTCGGTGATCCTTAGGCCTTCATTTTCTTGTTCTTTTCAGCCCTTTCATTTATTTTTGCGCCTAAGTGTCTATGCTTTCACTAAAACTTCAAATACCTGAAACTTAAGCATTTTCATCAGATATTGAGATAAAATAAGCATTTGAGGAAACTATTTCTATTAAAATAAATCCCTAAATAAGTCCAATTTATGGACTCATCAGGGATCACCATGATGCCTCCCTTTTTTGGTACGCATTGGACTGGACTCACCCACTTACTATCCGCAATAGGGTAAATAAACTTTGCATCCAATCACTTTATTATCTCCTTTTTCACCACCTCTTGCATCGGTGGGTTCAATCTCCTTTGATGTTCAACACTTGGCTTATACTCGCTATCAAGATGAATTTTGTGAGTGCAAATGGAGGATGGAATGCCCACAATGTCAGTGATAGTTCATCCAATGTCCTTGATATATCTTCTCAATACTTCAAGGAGAAACTTCACTTGCCATTCAAGCAAGTAGGCTGCAATAATTATGAGCAAGGTGTTATTTTCCCCCAAGAATGCATATCGAAAATGGGAGGGTGATTAACGTTTCAAAGACACTTCATCCAATTCTAAATGTCAATAATCGTTAGTCAGTATATAACCCAACCAACTGAGTTGGGGTCGATCCCACAAAGAGTAGCTTTCTTTGAATTCAAATACGAAACTATAACGATGACCTTTGCAGCTGAGTAGCACACATTTAAGAGTTTAACAATCAAAATTTCAGGATGTTGTTAACTAGAAAACACTTGGGGGATTGACTAACCAATTGCCGAATTCAACTTAATGGGTGTACCTCATTATCGATAATGCTAATTCATCGCAGGTAGAATGGATTATAAGTAAAACAATTTTCTCTCGAACAATTGCCTTATTTCAGTTGAGTTCTCTCGTACCTCAACACTATCCATAAGCTAACCAGCCCATGTTCTCATCAAATCCACTCTTTCAAGCTAGATACAAAGGTTGGGTCTTGGGTTTCACTTTCTCAAGTTAAAACCGTCAAGACCCACTACTAAGGATGCCAAATTACTACGTTGGTTCTGTACTTCTCTCTCGAGCAAGCACAAAACTCAAAAATCTAAAACACCAAAGATGCAATAATAAAGTTAAACCACCATAATAATTTAGACCCACTTCAGATTAATACCAACAATACTAATCGATAACATCCATTTAGTAGAATGCAACAATTGGTCACATTGTCAAACCCCCAAGGTTAGGGTTTTAGCCAATCATGGTTAAAAGATGAAAAATCAACACTTACCACATTTTCCATAGCTGGGTAAATGAAATTCGAAAGTTAAAATTAACTAAAATCTTTTCTATTACAAAATCTCAATGAAAAACCTTGTTAAAATCACTTGAAACCCACAATGGTAGTGTTTTTTCTGTCAATATTTTATTCCTCACATTTCTGAAAACCTTCTCTCTTAAAAAAATCAATTTATGCAAGTCTGATGTGTGGTTGTTTGGGACCAATCGGCGAGGTAAGTCGGGTTTCACCGACTCGCCGATTTTCCTTCATCTCACCTTCATTTTTCACCTCTTCCTAGTCCAACCACTATAATTTTAGGCGAGCCAGATCGGGATTGTCGAGTGATTCTGCGATATGCCCTTTTTCCTTTCATCTCACTCATCAGCACTTATCTGGATCTCCATCAGTACTTTCAGTGACCTAGTCATCCATCGCTAATGCAATCGGCGTCACGCTGAGTGAAACTGCTGCTCGACAAAGCTACCCCTAATCCAGCCTCAACATTTTGTAACTTTAGGCGGTAGAGTGACAACTTGGTGAGTCACCGAGTGACATCAGCTATCATCAGGCTTGTTTCTCCCTTCTCTTTTTTGCTCGTGTTATTTCTATTGCTCATTTTTGTCCTAGCTTTGTTCCTCAATCCATACATCTGAAGATCAAGGGTTTTACATCAGTTGTTGGCACAAAATAAGCATTTGAGGACAATAAATCAGTATAAATAAAGCCCTAAATGAGTGCAAATCTCAGACTCATCAACACCCCCAACTTAAACTTTTGTTTGTCCTCAAGCAAAACTCAAGTTCAACAGTTCAAAACGGATTTCTCAAACAGTGCTACACAAGACTTAATCGTGAACGCACACAACAAGATTCAATTTACATATGCAAGGACCAATTGTGCACTCAAAGATTCAAGTTCTGACTCACCATTATCAAAGATTCTCAAGTTCACAATACTTGCTTCAAATGCAAGTTCAAGCTCAACAAAGGCACTCAAATTCCCTCACACAAAGATGATTCCATTTTCACACACAATTGTTCAACAATTTATAGCTTCAGAATCACAAACAACTCTCACACTCTCAAAGATGAACACATGCATGACTCCACCCATAGGTTTGCCCTTATTTTCCAATCAACACTTGTTTCAGCTCACTCAAGATCAAAAAGGTCTTTTCAAAGCTTGTAACGGGGCTGAGTGTAAAGGTATAGTCATTTAGGCTCAGGGGCTATTATCCTCATGCAATGTGGTATGAACAACACTTCCTTTCCTTTTCTTCATCATTCTTATTCATGCATAAAATTCACCCCATTATTCACTTTCCATGGACTACCGGATACCCCATTTTCTTTTGCACTTTCACAATTTTATCTCAAAACTTTTTCGTTCTTTTTCTTTTTCATTCTCCTTTTCTTTTTCTCTTCTTTTTTTTGATTTTTTTGTATGGAGGGGTTCCATATTTCTCAAAACCATGGATCAAAGGGGACTTCTTTGCACTTCTTGATTTACCTTCTCTTTTCATCACACCAACTTAAGTTTTTGGCCTAAGTTGGCTATTCAAACGAACCGCACTTCATGAGGATTATGGGTGAAGGGATAAAGAGAGGTCTCATTTTCATCAAATTTCTTCCAAGAAAAAGGCTAAGGCTCAAAGGGTGTTCAAGAAAAGTTCACATACTCACAAGGTAGGCCACAAAAGAGGTATAATGCCAAATTGTTTCACTCTTTGAAATTGTTGCCTGAGATCATTTCAAGAGCATGCATCACTTAGTCAACCAGACCAACGGGGCAAATTCTAAGTGTCATCACACATGGTTCACAATAAGCTCATCACACAAGGCATTGGCACCAATATTAAACAAGACTCCACACTTTCGATAGTGTGCAATGTTCATCACAAGAGACTTAACTCGATAACCGGCTAGTCACAACGAAATGCAAAAAGTTCACATATTATCTATGCAACTTCATTTGGCCTCATCGTAGCCGCACATTCATTTTTGTTCGATTGAGAGCACTATTTAAGTCATCGGTATTGATCACAACCGATAACTCAAATTTGTACAAGAACAGCCACAATTAAACACACAAGAGGTGGTAAATATTTTTTCAGAAGGGTCCAAGAGGGTCCAATAACACAAAGGAATTCACTGACCATTCACTAACCAAGCCCACCAAAAGCATTCAACCTTGTCCCCAATGTGAGTAGAGAACGGACACTCCCACAAATAAAATAAGAATAGAAATAAAAACTAAAAAATAAAGATAAAAATATAGTATGTAAACATGCAAAGCAAGGTGACAAGGAATCTTCACTAAACGCTTAGTTGGTGAGAAAATAAAATAGTTGTTGAATGCCTCGGCGGTGCGCCCAATGGTCCGGATTTCGCCTTTAGTTCCAGTACGCAACACTCTCAGAAAAGAGAAAATCGGCAGAGATGAAGGAGGTCGCCGAACAGGTCGACGCTTCGCATAATGGACTTGTAACATCTTCGAACAATCATTGAGTTAAACTAACAGTGCTGAAGTAGAAGGGCGGGACAAATCGGATCGCCTAAGCACATTGGCGACTCACCGAGTGATGAAGTTTTATCGCCGAATGTTCCAGTATATCAGCTCCATTTTTGAAGTCCATAAGGCGGACTATGTCGTACTCGCCAAACGGATTCGGCGATCGCCAATAGCATCTTCTTCTCACATAATATATTGCACCTGGAAAATCAACACACATTATTTAAAACTCTAACATTTGGGTTGCCTCCCAAGAAACACCTTATTTTACTTTGAGAAAATGCTCTCAAGCATCTTCCAGGTACACCACCTCAATCAGAGAAATCTCTTGGCACTCGCCAAAGTATAACTTCAAGCGTTGCCCATTCACCTTGAATGCAGGTCCTTATTGACCTTCAACTTCGATGGCACCATTTGTGAACACTTGTGTCACTCTAAACGGCCCTGACCATTTGGACTTGAGCTTTCCTGGAAAGAGTCTAAGTCAAAAGTTATATAGTAACACCCAGTCTCCCACTCTGAACTCCCTCTTAAGGATTATAGAATCATGCCATTTCTTCATCTTTTCCTTGTGAAGGGCTAAACTTTTGTAAGCCTTGAACCTGAATTCACTCATTTAACTACTTTACTCTCTCTTTTAAAGTCTTTGTCCAGTCCAGATTTAGAGCTTTCAATGCCCATAATGCATTGTGTTCCAATTCAACTGGTAGATGACAAGATTTACCAAAAAATAGTTGATATGGAGACATACCGATTGGTGCTTTGTATGCGGTGCGATACACCTATAGTGTGTCATCAAGCTTTTAAGACCAATCATTCCTATTAGCATTCAATGTCTTGGCCAAGATGCTTTTGATCTCCCGATTTGACACTTCAACTTGGCCGCTCGTTTGGGGATGATACAGAGTTGCTATATTGTGTTTCACTCCATACTTACTCAATGCGGCTGAGAACCACTTGTTGCAAAATTGGGATCCCCTATCACTAATACTAGCTCGAGAAGTACCAAATCCAGCAAAGATGTAGCATTTCAGGAATTGAACAACACTTTTCCCTTCATTGTTTGGAAGTGCAACAACCTCCACCCATTTATAAACATAATCTATGGCCACCAAGATATACTTATTACCAAACAAACTCACAAATAGGCCCATGAAATCTATTCCCCAAACATCCAATAACTCAACTTCTAAAATGGGCATAAGAGGCAACTCGTATCTTTTATTCACTCCACCTTGTTTTTGACATTGAGTGCACTTCTTAACAAACTCATGAGCATGTTTGTAGAGGGACATCTAGTAGTAGACACTTTGGAGGAATTTCACATTTGTACGTACACCACCATGATGACCCCCAACCGGTGAAGCATGACAATCATGCAGAATTTTGATGGTTTCTTCTTCCAGAACACATCTCCTAATGATATGGTCTGCACACTCTCTGAATAAATATGGTTCATCCCAAAATTACTTCTTAACATCGAACAAGAACCTCTTTTGTTGGTAGAAGTTTAATTCGTCCGGCATTAATCCACACACTACGTAATTAGCAAAATCAGCATACCAAGGGGGTTGTTTGAGAGTTACTGTGAATACTTGTTCATCGGGAAAAGAATCATATATGTCGATCTCCAGCTCGTCAGTTTCCTTGCCTTCCAATCTTGATAAGTGGTCAGACACCTGATTTTCACAACCTCTCCTATCTTTGACCTCAAAGTCAAATTCTTGCAATAGGAGCACCTACCTTATCAATCTTGGTTTGGCATCCTACTTTGCCATCAAAAAACGCAGTGCAACATGATCAGTGTGAACAATCACTTTAGTACCTAGCAAGTATGCCCGGAACTTCTCAAACGCATAAACTACCGCAAGTAACTCTTGTTCAGTAATTGTATAGTTACGTTGAGCACTGTTTAGAGTTTTGTTTGCGTAGTAAATGGGGTGAAATATTTTTTTGCATTTTTTCCCCAACACAACACCTATTGTTGTGCCGCTTGCATCACACATTACTTCGAAGGATTCTGACCAATCGGAACTAATGATGATCGAGGTAGAAACCAATTTTTCTTTCAAGCACTTGAAAGCCACCATGCAAGCATTAGCAAAGTGGAATTTCACCTCCTTCTCCAAGAGTTTGCACAGAGGATGTGCAATCTTTGAGAAGTCTTTGATGAACCTCCAGTAAAAACCGGCATGTCCCAAGAAACTACGAACACCCTTCACCAAAATTGGTGGTGGCAACTTGTCAATCACTTCAATCTTCGCTTTATCAACCTCTAACCCCTTTTGTGACACTTTGTGACCAAGAACTATATCTTCCTTAACCACGAAGTGGCATTTTTCCCAATTTAGGACCAAATTTGTCTCCACACATATTTGAAAAACTTGTCCTAAGTGTGCTAAACATGCTTCAAAAGTGTCACCCACAACCGAGAAGTCATCCATAAATACCTCCATTGAATCCTCCACTATGTCAGCCAAAATAAATAACATGCAACGTTGAAATGTTGCCGGAGCATTACATAACCCGAACGACATCCGTTTGAAGGCAAAAGTTCCATATGGGCAGGTGACTGTGGTTTTCTCTCGATCTTCCAGAGCAATGAAAATTTGATTATAACCAGAATACCCATCCAAAAAGCAACACCAACCTCTCTCTGAGAGTCGATCAAGCATTTGATCTATGAAAGGCATGGGAAAGTGATCATTTTCCGTCCACAAATTTAGCTTTCGGTAATCCATGCATACTCTCCATCCGGTCAACGATCTCATAGATACAAGCTCCCCCTTTTCATTTGGGACTACTGTGATACCTCCATTTTTTGGTACACATTGTACCGGACTTACCCATTTATTATCCGCAATAGGGTAGATCACACCTGCGTCCAACCACTTTATTATCTCTTTTTTCACCACCTCTTGCATAGATGGGTTCAATCTCTGCTGATGTTCAACACTCGGCATACAATCACTATCAAGCTGAAATTTGTGAGTGCAAATACCGAGAGGAATGCCCACTATGTCAGTGATAGTCCAACTTATAGCTTTGATATGCCTTCTCAACACCTCAAGGAGCAATTTTACCTGCCATTCAAGCAAGTCAGCTGCAATGATCACCGGTAAGGTGTTATTTTCCCCCAAGAAAGCATATCGGAGATGGGAGGGAAGTACTTTCAACTCCAGATTTGGTGGTTCTTTTGTTGATGGCTTTGCGGGAGGACTCTCTCGATTTTTTAGATCAATGTCCAACTTTAATGGATTCTTTGAATACCCCCCCCCCTCCCCAAGCCTGAAAGAGAAGATACTACCTCTTCATAGCTTTGAATTTAGAATTCATCATAGTTAGCAAGAACGACTTCAAGTGGTTCACTCATACACATCAAATGGCTCACACTAGCCACCGTCTCATCAATAACATCAATAGTGGAGACCACATGAATATCACTTGGGTGTTTCATTGACTTACAAACATTAAAGGTTACTTCATCTTCGTTCACCCGAAACTTCAATTCTCCACTTTCAACATCCACCAATGCTCTCCCGGTTGCCAAGAATGGTCTTCCCAAAATGATAGGAATTTCAACATCTATTTCACAATTGAGAATGGCAAAATCAGCCGGGAAAATGAATCGGTGAACCTTTAACAAGATGTCATATAGTATCCCCATAGGATGTTTAATTGATCGGTCAGCCATCAAGAGTCTCATTGTTGTGGCTTTCGGTTCCCCCAACCCAAGTTGTTTATAGATTGCATATGACATTAGGTTGATGCTTTCTCCTAAATAGCATAAGGCTTTAGCAAATTGGAGCATGCCGATGGTGCAAGGGATGGTGAACGCTCCGGCATCTTCTCTCTTTTTGATCATCTCCTTAGTCATAATTGCACTACAACTATGGGAAACTTTGATTGTCTCAAAATCCAAGCTCCTTTTCTTTGTGACTAACTCCTTCATAAATATGGCAGAACCCGGCATTTCCAACAATGCTTCCACTAGAGGGAGATTAATTGATAATGTCTTGAACACCGATAAAAACTTCTTGAACTTCTCATCCTCATTCTTCTTCTTTAGACGTTGGGGAAATGGGGGAGATATTTTGGGTAAAGGTTGCATAACTTTTAGGATTGGATTATGTTTCTCCATATCTTTTTGTGGCCCTTTGTCAATGCTTTGATGGATAGGTGTCTTTTCTTCCTCCATACCTTTGTCCTCTTCATGGTCATCCTCCCTTCTCCAATAATCACTTTGCTCAGCCAAATCTTGATAGTATCTCATTTTCTCTTCCCCCTTGTGATAGTTCCAACCTTGATTCCCACCGCGCTGTAAATAGCGTGGGTGGAA
Organism: Solanum piurae; assembly: GCA_029582685.1. NCBI lineage: Eukaryota > Viridiplantae > Streptophyta > Magnoliopsida > Solanales > Solanaceae > Solanum > Solanum piurae. The sequence continues at coordinate 9,086 of JAJOOO010016073.1, forward strand.
ACCCTCCATGTATTTCTTGGAGTTCCAACCTTGATTCTCCCCCGGCTTTGAATAACCTGAGAAAGAACTCTCTTCTACTCTAAACACTCCACTTGTCCCCTTGGGTTTTCCTGCATTATCCATCATATGCTCTTGTAATAGCTCCATTTAGGTCAATATTTTCTTGATGTTTGCATCCCTTTCTCTTTCCTTATCAAGTTGTTCTTGTGTCATTCTAAAACAAAAAGGAGAGACTTGATCCTCTTGAGTGTACCAAGCTTGATTTATTTTCATCATGTCATCAAGAAGAAATGAAGCCACCTCAAATCATTGCAACATTATTCCCCCTCGTACCAATTGATCAGCCACTCTTTTATTAACCGAATCAAGACTCCGGTAAATATATTGGAGTAGCAAATCGTTTGGTAGCCCGTGAGTTGGGCATTTAAGTAAGAGTTTCTTAAACCTCACCCACATTTCATGGATGGGTTCACCCTCTCATCGCTTGAAACCTTGAATGTCGTCTCTAAGTTTCATCATCCTTGATGGGGGAAAGAATCTTGCATTGAATGCTATAATCAGTTTCTCCCATGATGTGATGGAATTATTTTGTAACTCGGCCAACCACTTGCTAGCCTTCCCCATTAAAGATAGTAGAAATAACCGAAGCTGAATTGACTCTTGTGACACATTTTTTAATGAAAATGGGATGCACGCCTCTATAAAATTTCTTGCATGCTCATGCGGGCCTTCGTGTTCTAGCCCTCCTTAGAGTCCCCTCATTTGGAGGAGATGACGAGTCGTGCTAATGACCTCAAATATTGCATTCCCATTAGATTGTGGTAGGCAAATTACACCCATTTCACCTTATTGAGATGGATTGTAAATACTATTGATATTATCGATACCGTACCGATGACCCGCTTTACTACCATTCACCTCTTCCTCACTCATTTTTACTTCTATGTATTCCAGCCAACACTACACAATGTAGTCTAAGCCAATTCAACTACAACCAACAAATTCACAAGTCAAATCTTCAATCACAGAACTCTAAGTAACGCTATTCCCAGCAGCGGCGCCATTTTGATTAACGTTTCAAAGACACTTCATCCAATTCTAAGTGTCAACGATCGTTAGTCAGTATATAACCAAACCAACTGAGTTGGGGTCGATCCCACAGATAGTAGCTTTCTTTGAATTCAAATACGAAACTATGATGATGACCTTTGCAGTTGAGCAGCACACACTTAAGAGTTTAATAATCAAAATTTCAGGATGTCGTTACCAACACACTTCAAATTATTAACAAGAAACAATCAGATAACTAGAAAACAGTTGGGGGATTGACTAACCAATTGCCGAATTCAACTTAATAGGTGTACCTCATTACCGATAATGCTAATTTGTCGTGGGTAGAATGGACTATAAGTAAAACAATTTTCTCTCGAACAATTGCCTTATTTCCGTTGTGTTCTCCCGAAACTCAACACTATCCATAAGCTAACCAGCCCACGTTCTCATCAAATCCAGACTTTTGAGCTAGATACAAAAGCTGGGTCTTGGGTTTCACTTTCTCAAGCTGAAACCGTCAAGACCCACTACTAAGGATGCCAAATTACTACGTTGGTTCTGTACTTCTCCCTCGAGCAAGCACAAAACTTGGAAATTCATCACACCAAAGATGCAATTATAAAGTTAAACCACCATAATAATTTAGACCTGCTTCAGATTAACACCAACAATCACTAATAGATAACACCCATTTAGTAGAATGCAACAATTGGTCACATTGTCAAACCCCTAAGGTTAGGATCTTAGCCAATGATAGCGAAAAGATGAAAATCAACACCTGCCACATTTTCTATAACTGGGTAAATGAAATTCAAAAATTAAAATTAACTAAAATCATCTCTATTACAAAATCTCAATGAAAACCCTTGTTAAAATTACTTGAAACCCACAATAGTAGTGTTTTTGCTCTCAATCTTTTGTTCCTCACATTTATAAATACCTTCTCTCTTGCAAAAATCAATTTATGCAGGTATGATGTGTGGATTTTTGGGACCAATTGGTGAGGTAAGTCGGGCTTCGCTGACCGTTCGATGACTCGCCGATTTTCCATCGTTTCACCTTCATTTTTCACCTCTTCTTAGTCCAACCACTATAATTTTAGGCGAGCTAGATCGGGATCGCCGAGTGATTCCGTGATGCACCCTTTTTCCTTTCATCTCACCCATCAGCACTTATCTAGATCTCCATCATTACTTTTGGCGACCTGGTCATCCATCGCCGATGCGATCGACATTACACTGAGTGAATCTACTGCTCACCGAAGCTACCCCTAATCCAGCCTCATAGTTCTCTAACTTTAGGTGGTAGAGTGGCAACTTGGCGAGTCATCGAGTGACATCGGCGATCATTATAATTATTTTTCCCTTTTCTTTTTCGCTCGTGGTCTCTATTGCCCATTTATGTCCTAGCTTTGTTCCTCAATCCATATGTCTGAAGATCAAGGGTTTTACATCAGTTGTTGGCACAAAATAAGCATTTGAGGACACTAAATCATTATAAAGAAAGCCCTAAATGAGTCAAAATCCCAGACTCATTAGAGGGGAGCACTTTTAACTCAAGCTTTGGTGGTTCCTCTGTTGATGGCTTTGCGGGAAGATTTTTCCGATTCTTTAGATCAATATCCAGCTTTAATGGAGTCTTCAAATATTCCCCCAAACCCGAAAAGGCAACTACTACCTCATCGTAACCTTGGACTTCACACTCATCATAGTCTGCAAGTACCACTTCAAGTGGCTCACTCATGCACATCAAATGGCTAACACTAGCCACAGCTTCATCAATTACATCAATAGTCAAAACCATATGAATATCGTTTGGGTGCTTCATAGACTTACACACATTAAAGGTAACTTCATCTTCATTCACCCGGAATTTCAACTTTCCACTTTCAACATCTACTAACGGTCTTCCGGTTACCAAGAAAGGTCTTCCCAAAATAATTGGAATTTCCGCATCAATCTCAAAATCAAGGATTACAAAATCAGCCAAAAAAATGAATCGGTCAACCTTTACCAAGATATCATAGAGTATTTCCACGGGGTGCTTGATAGATCGTTCTGCCATCAAAAGCCTCATTGTTGTGGACTTTGGTTCACCCAACCCAAGTTGCTTATAGATCGTATATGACATTAGGTTTATACTTGCCTCCTAAATCACATAGGGCCTTTGCGAATTGGAGCATACTGATTGTGCAAGGAATGGTGAAGGCTTCGGGATCTTCCTTCTTTTTTATCGTCTCATTAGTCATAATTGCACTACAACTATGAGAGACTTCAATTGTTTCAAAGTCCAAGCTTCTTTTCTTTGTGACTAACTCCTTCATAAACTTGGCATAAACCGGAATCTCCAACAATGTCTCCACTAAAGGGCGATTAATCGATAATCTCTTGAATACCGATAAGAACTTCTTGAACTTTTCATCCTCATTTTTCTTCTTGAGACGTTGGGGAAATGGAGGACGTATTTTTGGGAGAGGTTGCACCAATTTTGAGATTGAGGTGTTTTTTTCTACCTTTTTTCGTAACTTTTTGGCAACACTTTGTTGGATGAGCATCTCTTCTTCCTCAATAACTTTGTCTTCTTCATGAGCTTGTGCTTCATCGTTACCTTTCGTATCACCAACTTCCACCTTTCCACTACGAGTGACCACAGCCAAGTCTCTATCACCATCCTCCACAAAAGTTGTTGTGTGAATGGTCTTACCATCCCCCATAATTTTTGGTCCCAATTGTGCCAAAAGTAGACTCAACTAACCTTCGAGTAGTTTGATTGCATCATCATGAGAGTTCACTCGATTGTTCAGTGACGAGAAGTTGTCTTTCATCCCTTTTAATAAGTCATCCGAGCCCTCAACTTGGTTCTTACATTACTAAATGTGTATTACCTCATAATAACAAAGTATTTCATACTCGGATGTATTATTGGTCTTTCTTTGACTACTAAATATTCAAACTAGTCAGACATAGGTTGGACAGACCAATAATAGAACTTAGTTTCTTTTTTTGGTAACTAACATGATTATATTAATCACCAGGTGTACCAAATAAAGAACCAATAGCTAAGTCAAGACACAACTTGCTATTCTCAAAACAAAGACAATGTGAAACAAAGGAAAACTAAGCTAGCAAGTAAAAGAGAAATTGATGAATGTTTTGCATATCTTTCTAGTTTTCCCTAACACAACAAATATAAGCGATCTGGATGGCAATAGATTCCCAAGTCATGCTTTTCTTCTCAGAGATCATTTGGTTTCTCTCAATCCAAATAACATAGACATTCTCAGTATACACCAATTTAAAGATTTGGGCAGTTTGACTTTTCCCCTAAGCAAATCCTATGACTCCTAAGACATATTGGTCCCAATTATTGTAAGGAGCTTAAACAAATTGGATCGATTGTAGCAACTTGCACCAGACCTGATGACTGGAAAAATAGCTTGTATACATATGATCTCTGGATTCAGGATGGAGTTTGCACAATACATACTTCAAATCAACATCTAGCCCCCATTTTTTAGTCTATATGTGGTATTTAATTTGCTTTGTAGTTGTAACCACACAGTGAAGATTGCCTTTGGCTTAGAAGAATTTTGAAGCCACGAGATCTTTCATTGAACTCTTTGTTGAGGCCCTAGAAAATTTAAGTATAGTTGTCTGATCATAGTTTTACTGCTCAAGTTATTAGGCTGAAACTGTGAGTAAACTTGTCTAGCCTCCAAGAATTCCTTCACCATCCAATAGGCTTGTTAGGAGACGATCACCTTTTGGAAAGGAACCCTTTTAATATAGTAGGAGTGCACCCACTTAATCCACAACTTATCATGTTTATGCTCCAGGTCCCACAGTGTTTAGCAATGGAAGCCTTATTCCATAAGTGAAGGTTAATCGAGTTGAGGCCACCAACTGATTTCGAAGACAGACTCTTTCCCAAGTGATAGTATTAGTGCATGACCATGCATAGCTTCTACAGTGGGCATCAATAAGCTTAAGCAACTTAGAGGGAATAACAAATAAGTGGACCCAGTAGGCTTAAATATCGAATAGAACTGATTGGACAAGTTGCATCCTTCCTACATAAGACAGGTTTTTGGTTTTCCATGAGGTAATTTTTGTTGTAATCTTCTCAATAAGTAGCATCCATTGCACAAGAGTAAGTTTTCTGGTAGACAGAGGAATCCCTAGAACTTGGTTTCTTACATTACTATGTGTGTATTACCTCATAACAATACAATATTCTATACTTAGCTGGATTATTGATTTTTCTTTGGTTAGTAAATCCTTAAATAAGCCATATATAGGTTGGACGGACCATATGGGGACTAATTTTTTTAGTGACCAAGGTGGTTTACTGTGTGTGTCACTCACGACGGTCATGATCGTGTCAATTTTAATATTATTAAGATATATGTCTCTGCTGTCTATTTATTTAACTTGTTGAATAACGTCTATGTGCGCACGGGCCTAATATTTATGTATATGTATGTTGAACCTAAGTCTTATTCCTTGACATGAAGGGAGCAGTGAATGTGTGAAGAGAGATATAAGTGCAATGAAATACGGACCTTACTTTTGTCATTTACATAGATTTTTAGTTTGTAGCTGCTTTCTGATAGTAATGCTGCTATTTAATTGCAAATCATAATTAAGAATAATGAGCTAGTTTAAAATGCACTTTGTTCATATTCACTTGATCTTTATTTTAAAAATAGATTTTTATTTTTATTTGTCACTTTTCACATATTAAGAAAAGATAAAAAATATTATATTTTACCCCTACCATTAATTACTTATTTTTTCCAAATTATATTCTAAGATCTAATATTGAACATCAAACAGAGACAGTGCGATAAAATAGTCATGATAATTATTATTTTCTTAGTGAGTGTGTCAAGTCTAAATGTGAATAGGGAGAGTAGTTACCAAGATTTAACTGAATATATGATTAGCAGATTTTACAAATCAATAATGTGGTTTATGTAGTGGATTTCAATTCGATAATTTATGTGACACACAAGTAAATTCAAGAACCGCAAAAGTCAAAACTACCCTTACAAATAGATTAGATCATATGAAGCATCATGTTGATGCCCTGAATAACTGGCTCTTCTATTATAGTAGAAATAGAAAAGAAAAGAAAAGAAAAAAAATATGTTATTCATATATAAAGATGGCAGTCCTAATCATGATTTCATCGTCAAATCTATATATCATATTCCCATTTAATCATATAAAATCTAATACTCATGAATCATAACCTATCAGACGTCAAGGTGTTGTTGTATAGCACATGAATCTTGTAGAATTTAGTGAAAGAATTCATTTGGGGAAATTTTCATCTATACTATTCTGTTAGATCGAAATGAGAATAGAAGTCATGCATATATACAAGTGTGTTATGGATGACATCAATAGGAAGAATTCACTCCTATAAATAGGTAGCTCCTAATTCATTTGTAACACACCTCTCACTTGCCTTCTCATCTTCAAAGGCATTTGTTCTTCTTTCTCTCTTGTAGTATTTCACTTGTACTCTTTTGAAGTGAAATAATATTGGTTGGTTGTGTCCGAAGAGTAGGCAAAAGAAAACAATAGTTTGCCGAAACTCGTTAATTTATGTTGTTCCTTTTGTTGGTGTCTCAGTTACTATTTATTAGCTACCTTTAGATATAGCAGTTGTGATTTCATCACTCTCTATATATTCGGCTTCCGCAACATACAAAACTAATTTGATGATGTTAGAAAATAGTAGGTAGTGATGGTATTTCTTTGTCCTAAACACCAATTTGGTATACTTCTTGGTAAGGCATTGAATGGAAAAATGGTAGGAATAGGTTGAAATAGCTAAGGATATGAACTTATTTAATTATTCATAGCATAATAGATATGATTCGATGAATAGAGGGTATGTCATGAAACCTCGAGGATCGGGTAGTCTGAGTTTAGTATGAATTACGCTAAAGGAAGGAAGTAATACGAGGTTATTATGATGTGATTATAGATTGAACGAGGAAGGCTTATGGATTGCTTGAGGTGACAAGTTTTGTATTTCAACACGAGTACTGTGAGTAGTAATCTTACCACCATTTGTATTTCACAAATTTCATGATTTTTACATGCCTTATAAAGTAAATGTGTTACCAATTGTTTTGAACTTGCATGTGGGACAAGTCTTTTAGTTGATATGATACTGAAAAGATTATTTGAGATGATCTCATTCTTACAAGATATGATTACTGTTATTGAAAGGATTTTACACTTATTTGAGAAATAGTATTTTGACATGTGATTGTTAAACTTTGAAATAATATATGATTTGATAAGATTTAAATGCTCTGTTCAATTTTGAAATGCTTCTACTGATTTCCAGAAAAGTATAAATGGGAGTAGACCTTGATGAATTTTGTAGCTAACTGCAGGTTCGTTAAACCTGGTGCACCTTGTAGTTACAGATTACTGATAAAGCCCTTTCTAGTGCAAAGGTAGAACTAGCATACTGTTACTAATATCCCACGAGTAGGGATCCACTGATATGCATATTTAACTCCTTTATGAGGAGTTCACTGTTATTGGTTACTTCTAAAAGAGAAGGCCATACTGATTACATGATTCATCCTTGGAAACCTCACAGCTATAAGATTCGATATGGAAATGTTTTTCTGAGTTTACTATTAAGTATTTACATTGATTTTTGCTTATATGAGGAAAATAAGATTGAATATTGTTATTGTTTCTGAAAGGGCATTATTTAATTATTATACTAGCATGTTTCTGACTTGTCCCTCATTAAAACGGTTATGGTTAAGCGTTATTACTCATTGAGCTAGCGTCTCACTCCTCGCTATTTGTTTTACAGAGAATGCAGGTTACATTGGTAATGATTTCTTTAACTAGAGTTTACGAGTTGATAATTCATGGTGAGACTCACACTTGTTCGCGTGGACAACAAGCTTATTAGTTGTTATAAGCATTTCTTGGAATTCTTAGAGTCACTCCATAGTCATTCCTTTTATTAGAAGTTATGAGTGTTCTTTCGTATTATAAATTTGTGTCTAGTATGAGACTTCTTATGTTTTGGAGTTGGAATTAGTATTTTTACGCTTCAAATAGTCTATTGATGAATAAGGTGGATTGTTGATGAGATTGGTTGGCTGCATTATTGATTTCTGATATAGGTAATTTTAGGATAGGCCCAAAAACAGAGGAAACTCTGCCCGATTTTTTGTAGAATTTTGGTTAAGGCTTGCTTTGGGATTCTTTCCCTTAGCTCCAGTCATGATCCTTAATTGGGTCATGACAGCAAGTATGAGGATGAGCTTATGGGAAGATCTGTATCAGATTAATATGGGATTATCCATACCATGGTTGATTAAAGGAGACTTTAATGTTGTTTTAAATGAGGAAGAAAAGATTGGGGGTCTTCTTGTTGAGGAGGCAGAGCATGAGGATTTTGATGATTGATTGTTACTTGTGACTTATCAGAGATTGAATATAGAGGAAGACCTTTCACATGGTGGAATGGAAGGGCTGACAATGATTGTATTTTTGAAAGACTTGATAGAATAATTATTAATCAAGAGATGAGTTGTTGGTTCAATCACACTGAGGTAGAACATCTTCCAAGAAATGGATCAGATCATGCTCCATTATTACTCACTTGTAAGGCAATTTAACCAGTCAAAGAAAGAATTTCAAATTCCTTAAGCTCTGGACGGATCATGAATCCTTTTTAGATGTGGTGAGGCAGAGTTGGGGTGTTAGTACTACTTCTGAGAATGAAAATCCATTTTTAGTATTCAAAAAGAAGATCAAAAATCTGAAAACTGATCTATCAAAATGGAGTAGAAGGACATTTGGTGATGTATTTCAGCAGATTATTATCAGGGAAGACTTTGACAGAATAAAACAAAAACATTTTGAAGAAATGCCATCCCCTTAAATTAGATCTATAATGCAAATGGCTCAAGTTGAACATAACAGGTACTTGTATTTTGAGGAAATTTATTGGCAACAGAAGACTGGTTATGATTGGTTTGAGAATGTGGATAGAAATACTAAATTTTTTCATGGTCTAGTAAAGGGTAGGAGGAAGAAGTTACATGTACAGAGAATTCAGAGTAGACAAGGTACTTGGCTGGAGGAGGAGAGTGACATTGCTATAGATGCCATTGATTTCTTCCATAAGCAATTCACTCAGGAAAGAGATGCTACTTCTTTCTCTTTTCTTAGGCACATTCCTAATATGATTAGTATAGAGGAGAACCTAAACCTGTGTAGAGTGCCTGAAGAGGTCAGAAGAGTTGTTTTCAACATGATTGGGGACAGTGCTAGTGGTCCTGATGGGTTGACAGGGAGGTTCTATCAGAGTTGTTGGAATATTATCGGCTATGATATTTTGAGAATGGTACGATATTTCTATAAGGGTAATTCCTTACCTAAATTCATCACTCATACAAACTTGGTACTACTTCCGAAAAAGTAAAATGTTCAAACCTTTTTTTATATGAGGCCTATTAGCTTGAGTAATTTTATTAATAAAATTAATTCTCTCAAGAATTGTACATGATAGATTGGAAATTATTCTTCCTAGATTGATTTCTAATAACCAATCAGGGTTCGCTAAAGGGAGAAGCATCATTGAGAACGTTCTACTTAATCAGGAAACTGTCACTAATATTAAGAAAAGGAGTAAGATTGCAAATGTGATTATCAAATTGGATATGGCCAAAGCGTATGATAGGGAGGCTCATTGCAAATAACAGACATTTTATTATGTTAAATGGGCAATCTCGTGATTTTTTTCACTCCACAAGAGGTGTGAAATATGGAGATCCTCTTTCTCCTGCTTTATTCATTATCTCAGTAGAGGTGCTATCTAGGGCCCTTAACTATTTATTTGAGGATGGTCAGTTTGTAGAATATGGCCTACCAAAATGGAGCTATAATTTGAATCATCTTACTTATGCAGATGATACTATTATATTTGCATCATCTCAAAAGTATTCTTTAAAGAGTATCATGTCTACTTTGCAAGAGTATGAGACGCAGATGGGACAAAAAATTAACAAGGATAAAAGTGCTTGTTATTTACATCAGAATGAAGCTGTAGATGCAAGTAAGGTTGTGGAGGAGTGTTGAGGGATGAAAAGGGGTCAGTTTCCTATGAAATACTTAGGATGCCCTATCACACATACTAGGAAAAGAAAACATCATTGCACTGAGTTGATTAAAAAGGTTAAGGATAAACTTCAAGTTTGGAAAGGAAAGTTGATTTCCTATAGGGGGTACAGAGGTTTTGATTAATAGCGTATTACAGAGTATACCTATTTGTGTTCTTTCTGCCATAGTTCCTCCTAATTGTGTGATCTGGGAACTACATAGAGTCTTTGCAAAAAAATATTGGGGTAATAAGGAAATAAGTAGGAGCAAACATTAGGTATCTTGGGATAAGGCATGTCTTCCCAAAGATGAAGGTGGGTTGGGCTTTAGATCTTTATTTGATATTTGTAAGGCCATGTGTGCTAAACTATGGTGGAAGTTTAGGACACAGAGATCTTTGTGGGCAGACTTCTTTTGGAATAAGTATTGCAAGAAACAAATTTCAGCTCTGGTTCAATGGAAAAATGATTCACAAATATGGAAGCATATGGTTAACAATAGAGAAACTGTTGAGCAACATTTATAGTGGGAACCTAATGGCGGTACTTCTTGTGTATGGTATAATAACTGGACCAAGTTGGGTCCACTGTATTCGCAACAAACTGATTGTCATTCTTGTCATCCCTCGACTGATATTGATGCATTTTTAAATGAAGAAGGGTGGGATTATGTTACTATGCAAAATTCTATTCCTTCCACCATTGTAGATTTTGTGAGACTAAATATGAATTATGTTAGACAAGTTGATTATGGAGATAAACCTTGGTGGATTACGACTAGTTCTGGTAAATTTTCAGTGAAAAGTGTCTGGAAAATTATTAGAAAGAGATCTGAGCCTTCTCAATGTTTTAAAAAGATCTGGATAAGAGGAATACCTTTTAAAATATCCTTTTTTGATTGGAGAGTTTGGTTTGCAAAGGTCCCTGTGGCAGCTGCATTATCTGTTTGGAATCTCAATATTTCTCAAGATTGCTTATGTTGTTCTACCCCTTCCAGAGAAACTATAGAACATCTCTTTTTAAAGGGAGAATTGGCTTCTAGTGTTTGGGATTACTCTACTAGGGATGCTGGTATTACTAATCCGTTAATTCAAGTCAGGCAAACAATGAAGATTTGGTGGAATGCTCAAGGAAATTCAAGACAAAGAGAGATTCATCAAATTATTCCTAATTTTATTTTATGGGCTATATGGAAGAGGAGAAATGTTGTGTTATATGGAGGAAATTTCTCTAAGAGGAAGGTATTTTTGGACATCAATTCCAACATTTGCAACTTTACCAGGCTAAGGTTCAATTGGGATTTGAACTCATCCTACACTTGGCCTCAAATTGTGTCTTTAGTTGAAAACTTCAGACCAAGTTTTCAACACAAGATAGTTAGATGGTCTCCCCCTCCTGTTGGTTGGCTGAAATGTAACACTGATGGGGCGTCCAGGGGAATCTTTGTCCTAGTGGTGCTGTATTGTGTATAAGAGATCACAATGGTAACCTTCTAGGGGAAAAAGGGGTGAAGATTCCAGATTCTACTAATCTAGTTGTTGAAGCGATCGCTATGAGAGAAGGATTGCAATATTGTTTAGAGAATCAATTCTCCCATATAATAATGGAATTTGATTCCCTAGAAATGGTGAATATTATTAATGGAGTTTGGGAAACACCTTGGAGTGTGACAATGGAGGTCAACTCTATTAATATGATGATACATTCTATATCAGTGAGAGTACAACATACCTTAAGGAAAGGGAATGCTCTAGCTGATTTTTTTGCTAACTGGTATTTTATTTTGCAGGTTCTTTTGAGTTTAAGAATCTTCAAGAAGTCCCATCAGAAGGTAGGAAGATTATCAATTCAGACAAGAGTAACACTCCATACTTGAGAATCAATACTCACAGTAGCTAATGCTAGTCAATCAGGTCAATATGCAAATCAACAAGTACACACAATGAATACTTCTAATCATGCAAAGTTATCAGGCAAACAACTAGCTTAGCAAGAAGAAAGCAGGAGTAACAAGGTGATACTTCTTCAAATTTCTCTAGAGTTGGAAAATAAGTTTTATTGGTTATCAATGTCACGCACCTGGTGAGAGCTTTGAGGTAGTCAAATGGCACGAAATCAGCACTCAGAAGACTTGTGAAGAGCACCATTGTGAAAATCTTGTGCCAACTTCAGCAGAAAGCCAGGAGGCCCAATTTTCGCCAGTCACTAGTAATAGAGGGTACTGAATCAGGTAAGTTTATGCATTCAAAGGCTTAAAATTTAGATGGTGGTATTAATTCCTTTGTGAGATTCAACCCGTCAAATTTTAAACTAGAGAATGACAAAAACTAATTCGAAAAGCTATTAAGTATACCTGGGGATTTGGGGATAAACAAGAAGTTTCTCTTAAATCCATGTGAAGCTCACAGTCTCAAGCTATCAACTGAAAATGCAAAATTATATAGATCTAACTTTGAATCTATAAACATGCAAGAAACTCAAGACGGATTACTTACCGGAAAGTGATGAATTGCAGCTGGGAAGACTGCCATTCTCAGATGACATAGTAGAGAAGACGAGCTATCCGGCGAGTAGACGATTAGTTTGTTGAAGAAGGGAGAAGATGAAGAGGTTTCCAAAATACTAACATCTGAAGACATTTTGGTCTTCGGGAAATTATCAACTTGGGTTATTTTATTTTATTTTGTTTTGGAACAGCTGAAGTTTTGTTCCTTAGTTTTTTATGCTTTAATAAATTGGTGACCAATCACGTTTTGGAGGGAAAAAAAAGAATTAAAATAATTTAATTATAAAAGAAATGAATAAATAAACAAAACATCACTTTTGCTAGTACGACTTTCATATTTGTTTTTTATTATTTAGTGCTTGTGAAACGTCGTGATGATAGCATGAATAGGTGAGAATATTGACAAACAAGTAAATGAAATCTATTGCAACTAAGAGGGTGTTTGGATAAAAAAGTTAAGTGATTTAAAAGCCAAAAATAGGTAGCTATCTACATTTGACTTTTGATTTTTGACTTTTTAAGCCTAAAGTAAAAGTACTTAAAGTTTTTGCCTAATATCTTTAATAATTAAAAACTAATTAAAACTCATAAATACCTAAAAATAAGTCAATCAAAATACCCTCTAAATGAAATCTGAATATTATCTTTATTTTAACTTAAGTTTGACAATAGTGATAGTTCATGGTGATAATTAACAATAATGAATATATATAGTGGATAGTGAAAATTAAAATAAGGTGACAAACATAGCGTTGTTGTAATCGATAGGATGGTGGAAGTGATTGATGGTGGTGATCGGTGATGAAGGTGTATGATGGTGATTTGTGGAAGTCAAAAATATATCTAAACTATCACATTTTCATTTTTTTGATCTTTACACCTAAACTATTTGAGTGTGAGAAACACACCTAAATTATCACTTATAAGTTCGAAAAACACACCTCAAGTAATATGTGATAGTGTGTGTATTACTCTTTAAAAAATAAATTACCACATGAAAAAGAATTCCACCGTGACAAAAAAATTAAAAATTAAAAATGAAGAACAAATTTAATTAGCCTATAAAAGTATAAAATAGAGAAGGATATTAATAAATATAGGAGGGGGAGGGGAGGAGGAGGAGGAGGAGGAGCGGGAGGAGGAGCAGGAGGGGGAAGGGAAGGGGGAGGAGGCGGAGGAGGGGGAGGGGCGGAGGAGGAGGCAGAGACGGGGGACGGTGAGGAGGAGGAAATAAAGAAAAATGATGTGGACAAAAATTCAAGGCCAGACGTGATTAAGTGTGTGTTTACATGCTTTTTTATTTAATAAACATTAAAGTGTTTCTCAAACTTATGAGTAATAATTTAATTGTGTTTCTCACACTCCTAATAATTTAGGTATAAAACTAAAATAAAAATGATAGTTTACATGTGTTTTGACATTTAACTCACTATTTTTGTAGCACTGTATCTTTTCCCTAAAAAATTGATCGAATACTCCAAATCTATAAAATAAGAATTTTAATATAAAAAGGTAGATAGTTTTGATTTTTCAAAAAACATGGTCAAATATGTTAAAGGTGTAATATATAAATATGATCTTTAATTTTGTCTTAATTGACATTTATATCCTCCAACTTTAAATGCACATAATTAGACACTTAAATTTGTATACAAATAAACACATGTATCCTATATGACATAATACTCTTAATTGCTTAGCTAAGACCAATAATTAGAATATAATATTAAAGAATCAAAACAAAAAAATTTGGACATCGATCAGAAAGAAAAAAAAA
>JAJOOO010016075.1:0-27601 GCA_029582685.1 Solanum piurae
GTATTAAACTCATCAGTTTTCATATATCTCAGTTATAGTATATAGGTATTCCCCATCTTTTCATTTTAATTATGATTTAGCTTCCGCATCAGTTTATTCTCTTTAGTATGCTCATGATCATGCCAGCAGGGTTAGCTTGGGATCACTTGTGGTCCTAGGTCCCGTGTCCGCGTCTCGAGGATAGTCTCGGGGAGTAACAGTACTTCTTTTTAATCTTCATGAGTTATGTAACTTTTTCTACACATAGTTCAACTCTTATCTAGAGATGCTAAACACAATAGTTTCCTGGAAATATACAGAATCATCCAGTTCCTTCATATATTTTTTTAAATGATCTGGCCAGATTTGCCATTTTATTTATTTAACAAAGTTTGTAAAATAAAAACAATTTGAACAGTCCAAAATGACCGATCAAAATCCAAAAAAGAAAGAAGTAAAAACAGAGAAAAAATGCATTTGGTGAAACTTCCACAAATGGAAATCTTTGTCTTCTTTGCTTGACATTTCTGCTCCGTCTCCATCGTCATCATGGAAGCTGGTAAGTAGCTTCACTTTCTTCTCATCAACTTTTATCTTATCTTCCTCTTTTAGATCTGAATTCCATAGTTTAGAGTTGTAGTAGGTAATTATTTCCAAAAAAATCTCTAGTCTGAAATTTCTCCCTTGTGCCTGTAGTTCCGGTTTCACTTAAGCTAGAGCTACAGTGATGCTTTTCCAGCACTATATCTATGTTGATTTGATGTTGTCGACCTCAAAAAAGATCTGTGAATTTTTATATGCTTTCATATGCTTTCTATATCTCTAGCTTTCTGTATTCCTTATGTTGCGAAAATATTAAGCATGTGATGTAGATCCCCATAAATTAAATGCCATTTTGAGCCTCTGCCACATATAATCAATTGAGCAATATGTTTTGCATTTGTGAGTCTTGCTTAGAAAAATCATACTAGTTGTATTCTTTCAGCATTAATGATAAACGTTTCCTGTTTTTTTCTCGTGGATGTTGTGCTTTAATTCTTTGGTGTGAATCCTTAATGTAGCAAATTGTTGTTTGTCCAGATTTAGAATCTTCTTAGCAAGTGTAGGAAGATCTGTAAATTTAGAAAAAAGTGAACCTATTTTCATGCTCAAACGCAAAGTTTGCAAGAAAGTCTGCTAAACAATTCCCTTCTCAGAATCATCCAGTTTCATTGCCACCCACCCCTAAATAAATTTTCACCACTTAAATGTTTTTATTGATTCTAATAAGTGCAAGACAGCAGATGCTTTAGTTTTGCAATACTTGCTAATGAGTTGATTAACAATTCATTATTAACAATGTTGGTATTCCTCTCTCATGTCTTCTATTTTATTTGTAGGATAAAATATTGGAGCATCTACCTGAAGATCAAGAACATGCTGCTACTTTAGGTGTTCCATTAAAGATATTGGCCCATCCTAATGACGCCATTGGAAAAGTGTATGGAGTTGAACATTCTGGTCGTGTGCGTGGTATAGGTGGTAATGCTTGTCCTTCAGCTGCTTTTGGGATGCCTAGACATCCAATTAGTCATGTAAATGTCGGTACTTCCAATAATATGTCTCATCAACGTGTTGAAGACCTAGAAAAACATGTAGAAACTTTGGAAGAGAAGCTGACCGGATATGAAGAGACCAAGGAAAAGCTTGAGGAAACTAAGAAACGACTTGCGCAAAATGAGAATCACTTGAAAACTCTTCATAAGTTTTTACAAGCCAAATTTTGTAGTGAATTGCCTACTTTCAACATAGATTCTTCTTAGTTTATGATGTAGCTTAAACTTTTTGCATTTTGATTACATTAGCACTACTTTTGCTATCTTTTATGATGAAACTTTTCTTTTGTTTTAATATATGATGAATACATCTTAGTTTATGATGTAGCTTAAGCTTTTTGCATTTTGATTACATTAACAGTACTTTTGCTATCTTTTGTGATGAAACTTGCCTTTTGTTTTAATAGATGATGAATACATCATCAAAGTAATGATTTGTGCATTTATCAGAGGATTGTAGGGAATCAATTGTTTTGTTTTAAAAAATAATTGTACACATTTGCCACGGTTCAATATCTATGGCTAATCTATAAAATGAATTTGAAAATATACAAAGTACCTACATTTTATTAGCCACGGTTCCTATATGGCTAATAAGTAATTATAAATATAATTTAATTTTCAGGCAATTAATTTTACCTACGAATTGAGCGTGGCTAAATGTTAGGCCAACCGTGGCTAAATAGATGTTACCACGAGTGTAAAAACCGTGGCAAATTTACTCGCGACGCCCGTTATGGGCACAGTACCAACCGTGGCCAAAGTGTTTTAGCCACAGTTCTCATGCCCTTTAACCACGGTTTTGGGCGTGGCTAATGCGCGCGTTTTTTGTAGTGGTGATTTAATTATACATAAATATTATTTTCAGTAACGTTTTATCCGTAAAACACGACTGTCAATAACATTTTATAATCTGCAAAATTTGCAAGATTCGATTCTTAAATTGCAGAGTCCATGTTTGGATTCTTAATAAATGTTACTTTGAGTAACGTTTTAGCTGTAAAATATGACCAGAGTAATGAAATATAAAACGTTACTACGAGTAACATTTTAGCTCTAAAACGTGATTCGAAATAACAAACTCTAAAATGTTATTGACATTAACATTTATCTCTGTTTACTCCATTTGCCTTTCTGTTATTGAAATTGTTTTAATAAAATAAAGCATAAAATATTGTTGTGAACCACGTTTATACTAGTTTTGTAAAAGTTTTAAAAAACATACGATTATTATGAATTGATTTAAACAATGACTTATTTTGATAAAAAAATAATTAATAGCTACAACGTATAAAGATATGTAATGTGTCCATTTTATTGTCAAATAAATGAATCTGTAAGCACTATATACAGATAAAATATAGTAAAGATACAAAAATCATTTCCAAGCATTCTCCTTTAATATGAAAGTACTTACCTTCGCTTATTTCATACATTTCAGCAAAAAGAAAGTACATTAAAAACACAAAATATAACTTTGTATATTTACATGAATCTATAAGTATTACATACAAAATAAAATAGTGATAATTAAGCAAAATGATCATTTGGTCAACACATCTATTGAAATTTAACTAAGAGGGGTCTGAGAGGATAGAGTGTATGCATATCTTATCACTATCTTATGGAAGTAAAAAGACTGTTTCTGAAAGAGCCTCGACTCAAGTGTAACTTTCACGCCCCGAGCCTACACCCTGGACATGACCGGCACTCGAGAACCATTACTGATCTCCAAGTGAATCATTGGCATGGCTAACTACTTAGCGGAAGAATAACTCAAGAAGATTCAAGTTTTAAAACAGCTTTTAAATTCAAAAGTCTCAAAACTTCTCAAACACAAACTATCTCAAAATAGTGTACTCAAAACCGTCCGAAAATACTCTGAAAACAATAATAGTTTTCCAAAATAGTTCAAAGAAAATACTGAAAGAACTTAACACTAACTATCTATGAAGATTTATAGTTCAACATGGATGTCGGGACAAGAACCACGACTCCTCAAAACTACTAAGCTAAAAGACAAGAGTGGAGTCCTCAAGAATGCATGAAAGGCTCACCAAAGCTAGCAACAAGTGCAAAGTGATTTCAATGAAGCGCCGGTTGATGATCCTGAATACCTATATATGCATCATGAAAAAATGCAGGTCAAATGACATTAATACATTGAATGTACGAGTATGTAATATAGGTGAGGAAAATAAATAGCTGAACTAAAGAAGCTGAAGCAAGATACTCAACTAAACGTAAAGAAATAAGGGAGTGAAATCATTTAAACTTTACAAATACTTACTCATCTCTAAACTCAATATATTAAGTGATATGATAAAAAATACACTTTTAATTCTATTCGAAAGATTCTCTAACCGACAACCATCACTATGAGAAACGTGATGATACAACGTCTCGTCCATGCTGCTAGAACTGTCCTATACCTTGTCGAGATATATGACATCTCAACTAAATGGATCCACTAATGCTCTGAAAGGAATAAGGAGTCGTCTAAAAAGTAGGATTTGTTACCCATCTTGGCTACATGGTTTATGAGGAATGTGAGTTGTCTGAACTCATCTCCATATCGGTACTAAATACTTCTCCCAATATATTCTTATAGTATCATTGACTAATGAGTAATTTTTGAACAAGAAATCTTAATGATACCATAAAAATATATATACTCTTATAGTATTATTGATTAATGAGTAAGTTTTGAACAAAAACCTTAATGATACCATATATATATACCATATATATATACTCTTATAGTATCATTGTCTAATGAGTAATTTCTGAATTAGAAACCGTAATGATACCACAACAATATACATATATTATTATAGTATCATTGACTAATGAGTAATTTCTGAACAAGAAACCTTAATGATATCACAACAACATACATATACTCTTATATTATCATTGACTAATGAGTCATTTCTGAACAAAAAATCTTAAAATTTGAAATTCTTTCAAAGATTGAATTTTAAAATTCAACATGTCGTAAAGTTAAATCGTTTAGAGCGAATAATATGTCAAAAGACAAGAGAAGCTACTATAAAAATATAAAATCCAAGATTATTTAAAGGATATTTGATCTGGTTGAAATTGAAAAAAAAATTAGCTTGTTGAGAAAGATGGAATGGTGCAATGTATCAATAGTGTATATCAGTGTATATGAATGTTGATATATCTCTAATATATAGTTATACACTATTTATATAATATTGAATATTTTTTTACCAATGATACATTTACGTAAGAAGCCCAAAAAGAGAAGCAGCGAACATAAAAGAAAGAAGAAGACCAACAAAAAAGTCTAAAAAGTCTAAAAATTTGGGATATCAATTTCTTGGGACATTCGTTTAGCATATTTTTCACCGAATCACCATTTATGTCTTTATTCCTATATATAATATAGTAGAGGTGATAGTAGATATGTTAAGTTAAATTTGAATAGGTTAAAATGAATTTGACTAAAAATGGAAGGAATTGGGCCAAATTTTTATCAAGTTTTAATTACTCTATTTATTCTTTTATATTTTTTTACCTATTTTTTTGTTATTACTATATAATAATATATCAAATTAAAAATAATAATGTTTTTTAATTTTCTTGGCAAATATTTTTTTATAGATTATTACTTTGGCTAGATATCTACCCAATTTTTTATAAACTGAAATGGATTAGGCTGAAAAATAGGCAGGTCAATAATCAGCTCAAACATGAATGAATTGAGTAAATTATGGATTCATTGGCTAATTTTTCCACTTGTAATTTGATAGATATAATGGTCACTCAACT
This sequence comes from Solanum piurae, assembly GCA_029582685.1. Lineage (NCBI taxonomy): Eukaryota > Viridiplantae > Streptophyta > Magnoliopsida > Solanales > Solanaceae > Solanum > Solanum piurae. The sequence goes on from JAJOOO010016075.1 coordinate 5,373, forward strand.
TTGAATAGTTCACTTAAAGTCACTCAATTTTGAGTTATTCACTTGGAAAGTCACTCAACTTTGTTTTATAACTCAAAAGTCACTCAACTATTGGTATTTCACTTAGAAAGTCACTCAAATATTGGTATTTCACTTAGAAAGTCACTCAACTATTGGTATTTCACTTAGAAAGTCATCCAACAAATTTAAATAATTTATTCAATAAACTTTTATTGAAATCTAATTTTTATTTTAAACTATTTTTTTAACAAATAATAAAATATTTATTTTAATTATCTTATTGACTCACTCCAATTATTTAACTTACAATTTTTTTTTAAAAAAAACGTACATCACCATAGACGAATTTAAGTATGCTGAAAAATGATCCAAAAAAGAAGAAGATTGGGATTGAACGGAAGTAATTAAGGAGTAATTAAAAAAAACGCACAGTAGCATATAGCAATCTTTTATTATTATTTACGAAAATAGTTTTAAAAAAATTGTATTCAACAAAATTTAATAAAATAATTAAAATGAGCATCTTTCTGTTAAAAAATAGTTTAAAACAAAAATTATATTTAACAAAATTTAATGAAAAAATTATTTAAATTGTTTGGGTGACTTTCTAAGTAAAATATCAATAGTTGAGTTACTTTCTAAGTGAAATGACAATAGTTGAGTGATTTTTGAGTTATAAAACAAAGTTAAGTGACTTTCTAAGTAAACTATTCAAAGTCGAGTGACTTTCTAAGTGAACTATTCAAAGTTGGGTGACCATATGAGATATTATCTCGTAATTTATAGTAAGGGACACAAACTCTCTCCGAGAAAAAACCCAACAATAACTATGATTAGTTTTAGTCCCAAATAAATTTGAGTAAATTATATGAACCTTCACAAATAATAAGTTGGTTAGATTTATGCTGGTGGTAAGGTTACAACAATTGTTTTCCTTTTTTCGTGTTTGAAATCGATAATATAAGCAAGCTTAAACGAATGACGTTTACTAGGAAAGAACCAACTAAATAAATTAAATCAAATTCACTTTTAAAAACATAAATGAACTCTTTGATTGGACTACTACATAATGCCATCGAAAGGATACCTAAAACGCGTGATGAGTTAAGTAGCATGATTCGATTTGTTTAGTTTGGGACCATCTTTAACATTTAGCTTTTGGATTGAGATGTAGGGAATTAGTATTATAAGTTTGTGGATGACAATCATTTCGTTAAATCATTCAAGTTTTTACATTATATGGTAAAGAACAAGTTCATAATATTGAAATTACAACACTTGTTAATTTTCTCCAATGTGACTGTTCTAGAAAAAATCATCTCTGTTATACCTTTTACATAATAGTTCGTAGAAAAAGAGGAAGGAGACAAAAAACATCAATTAAAGATAAATAGAATAACAAAATGTTGTTACTCTCTCCATTTGAGTTTATTTATCTAGTTTTGACTTGACATGAAATTTAAGAAAATTTAAAAAAAAATTGAATCGTGTGATCTTAAATTAAAGATATACAAAATGTGCTAAAATTTTCTTTAATCTTATCGTCTTACACATGTTTATGGAAAGCTAGAATTAAAAAATTATCAAATAGGAAGAAGTATTAAATGTCTATCATAGCAATTTTGTGCCCTTGATGAAGTGTCACCCCCAATTGTAAAAGTTACTGAGACTAGCTATGATAGTAAGAAAGGTAGCTAGGAAAGTACATAATAGGTGGTTATTAGAGGGAAAATGACCAAATCAAGAATTATAAAAAAAACACTTTCCAGAGAGAGCCTATGATCTATGAAATGTTGAAATTGGAATTAAGGGAAGAGACAATTTTGGAGCAGGATATGTGTTTGTGGAGTGGATTGTTTTGTTGTAATGATTAATGCACGCATGTGAATAGGTGGGTACGTTATGGTTTTGTCTTTGTGGAAAGGTGACAATTTCCAAAATAATTAAAATTTAAATCCCCAATTATATTATTCATGATCTACTAGTATCTATATATCTCTCAGGATGGGTCTTAATTACTTTTTAGAAAAACTACCCTTCACTACCATACTTATTATTATTATTATCTGTATTTTCAAAAATATTATGTATCTTAGCGCTAATTAAGAGTTTTTTACATATTTTACAGTTAGATATATGTATTTTTGCTATCAAATACACAAAAATATATAGGAAGAGAGGCGAGTGAGATTCATATGTATCTCAGATACATGCAAATCACACTAGATACACATTAGATACATGTATATGCGTGTATCTGGAGTGATTCGCATGTTATCTCAGATATATGAGAGAGTGGCGAGCCAGATGGGAGAAAGGCTATGAAGGTGAACAAGATTTTTGCTATGTGTCCAGATGCATGCGCCTCCACTTGGATACAATGCATCTCGAACAAATTAGACTTAAATTTTATCTCATGTATCTGAGATACATCTATCTGGACATAACTGGAGGCATCAAAATCTAATAAGATACGTACTGTTGCAAAGTAGAGTGTATCTGAGTAATTAACTTCTAAACTACTTAGATTTATGTAAATTCCCTTTTAACTTTTCCATTTGGGTTGAGGTAATTAATTCTCATCCTTTTTAGTTTATTCAATTTTTAGCATTATATGTAAAGATAAAAAAACAACTTGTTTGTTATCATATGTTAAAAAAGAAAAAAAATAGAAGTGGTACAAACACACATACATTGAAAAACAATAACTAATCAACCATAGATTAATTAATAGTGCATGTTTATAGAGATGAATTATGAAATATTAGCGTGTGGACCCTAAATTAGGGTTTGTTAAGTTGATCATTGATGGGACACAAGCAAGTTAAATCTTAGTAATGGATTGCTTCTACGTTTAATTTGAGTATTTTTCAGCTGGATTCTCCTTATGTTTGTATATTATCCTAGCCAATTAATATAACATTACAATGGAGTGTAGCAAAATTAGAAAGTCAATGACTCCCTTCCTAAAATAATTAAGTAATAAAAAATGTTCTCTAATTTTTTTTTTATTTTGTGCGTATTTTTTAGTTAACTGAATTATTTAAATAAAATGTTCATACAATCTAGTATAGTATCTCAGATCGACTGAAGAATAAAGGATCTGAAGTAATTGTGTTAGCACCCAAATATTATAATTATTATTAGTAGTAATATTACTTTTATTATTTTTATTATAAGTTGGTACATGTTGTACAGATAAGTGAGGAAATAATGATAAATTTTAGTTCTCAATGAATTAAACAGTATATTTACATTCCTATTAAATTCTAGTTTTTTGTTCTCCTCTATGTACACATTTATTTTTGACTGTTTAATTTCTACTCGTTTTCTCTGATGTAGTTATTTTATTTGTGATGTTTGATTCATATATACGTCGAAAAATAAGTTCTTTTGTCTCTCATCTTAGCTTGTTTAATAGAAAATTAACGAAGACAAGTGGTTCATAAGTTGGAAATTCATTGGATAATTGATCGTCCATTTGCCTTTCTCCAATCAATACCTGCGAATGGAGAACTTTTTTTAATTTTTTTTTATCATAGTATAATGGTGAGATCTTTATATTGACATAAAATTACAAAGCTAAGGAGAGCTTAAGCTCGACCTATTGTTCTAAATCACAAACAATAGTTGATTCACAAAAACTAAGATTCTGACAAAAATTATGCAAGTTTTGCACAAATTTACAAGTCCAGCATGATAGACTGCGAATAGAGAAATTATTGATAAGGAGTCACCCCATTGGGCCAGTGAATTTCAAATTACAATTCCCATCTTCATATATATGATATCATGTGTGATTATGTATTTGATGTAGCTTATTATCTTACTATATTGTGCTACTCTTCTTCAAATTAAAGATGATTGATTAAAGTTACGTAAAGTCGCATAACGACAACCAAGTCTATATATTTGTACATATCAAAGCTTAATATAAAGGTCATGTCAGTCATTTGTGTCACATAGTGCTATGCAATCTGTATTCCAAAAATACTAGTGATAACAAAAACTTTGCAGAAACAGTAAATTTTCAAAGTTTAAATCACCACGTGAAAAACAGAAATTAATTAACAAAAAACTAAAATCTGTAAACGTACCAGAATTCGTATGAAACAGAATGGAAAGAAAATCGAGCCCACTGAATGCACAGTGTCCCCTTAAGAAAATTATTCCACTCTAGTATCTGAGATTTGAACTGGAATATATCCTCTCAAGATAGAACGATATTAATCACCAGTGTATTGATACACAAAACTCTGGTGCCAGCGAGCCACTCAACGGCATAAAAGTACACGAATAAATTTGTGCAGAAGAAGAAGAAGACGTCAGAAATTTCGTAAGTGAAAAGTCTGAGGATTCACATGTATTTATAGCCAAGAAGCAATGATTCCGAAAGGTTGCAACCTTTCAGAAACCACACGACCATTCATGAAAGTTTGCAACCTTTCAAAAGGTCATGACTGTTACTGAAAGTTGCAACCTTTCAGAACAGTCATCTCCAATGGTGGGAAATTCAAATAAAACGGGAAAGTGTTTTAAATAAAATGGGTCGCACAGATTCGAGTCGGATCGAGTCATTTCGGTTAATTATTTAAATAATTAAAACGTTGGCCATTTAATTTAATTAATAATAAACTAAATAATTAAAATAAACTTTGTCCAAAAATTTAATCTCTCGATCATTTTCCGAAGTCGGAGCCGAGCGACGACGACGACGGCGCAAGGGGGGTCCCGCTTTCCAACCCTTTTAACAACTAATAGAAGTGTTTCTCTATTTAAATACTTTAATATTTCCTTCCACCACCAACGAGGGAGAACTATCTTTTTATTAAAGCATAAGAGAATCTTTTCAAATTCCTCTTTTCATCTTCCCTTTATTTCCCATTAATTCTTGTTATATACTCCACACATAGTTGTAGGTACCGCCAGGATTGAGATATATAACTCATCTAAATAAATAAATAAAATAAGATTAGAATTAAAAGGGAAGAAAATTAAGAAGAAAGAGGCTTGCAAGTAAAATATATTTATTAATCTCAATACGGGATTTCGTTCCTAGTCGCGATAACTATGGACTTACTAGGAACATATTTCATGAATTTGTTAACACAAATGCACTATATGAGACTTGGAGCCAAATATACTAAATTCGACCAAGCCTGTATCATCATGCAGACTACTCTCTCCGCCTTACCCCTCAGATGTGAACGTTATACTTTGTTAGATGCTATAATTAGATAGTGAAGTTATATATATATATACTACACTGATACCTAAAAATTAAATAACATAAGATTAGAATTAAATGGAAGAAAATTAAGAAGAAAGAGACTTGCAAATAGAATACATTTCTTGATCTCAAATTGGGATTTCGTCCCTAGTGGCGATAAGTATGTACTAGTTATGAACATATTTAATGAATTTTTAATATAAATAAACTACTTAAGGCTTTGAACCAAATATACTGAATTCGGCCGAACCTGCATACAGGTTACTAACTCCATTCTTATATGTAAGTGTAATATTTTTATTAGATGCTAAAATTGGATAGTTAAGTTATATATAACGCAGATATATACCTAATTAATAAAGGAAACAGAAAAAATCCTTTAAGAAATGGATTCACCCACATTATTGGAAGAGTAGTAGAAAAGGTACACATGATGATGCTTTTGACGAGGATAAAAATTTGACTTAACACTTGAATTGAATGAAATGTACTCTAAGTAAAATATTGGAGACACGTGACTTTGAACATTTACATGTCTACACGGACATTCATAATTTTGATGCTTAGCATATTTGAACTTATTGTACGTAACTTTAACAATTTATCTCGTTAAAAATATTAAATTCAGATAAATCTATTGTCGAAAGCATTTAAAAGAGAGAGGAATCTGTCTCGTGACACCTTCATCGAAATTAGAGAAGGAGTGGAGATAGAAGGTGTCAAAAAATTTCATGAGTTGTAATATGCAAGTGTATATCTTGTATTTATATATGTAAGTATCTTTTATATTAGCTGTCAAATGACTCCAAACACTTCTCACGGGGGATTTCTATCTTTGGACACAACCCTCTTTCCCTCCTTAGCCGTCATTTCTTGTCCATTTCTCTCATTTTAATCATTTCAACTTTCATGCAAAAATTATAGTAATATTTTTAAGTGAAATTTCCTTTTTGTCCCTTCAAACTTTCTATTAAAAAAAAATATATGCTTAACCAAGGATATTGGTATTCTTAATGCTTATTCTGAAGGCATTATACATAAATATATATATCCTTTACATTGGTTACTGATATATATATGCCTTTGAACTTTGAGTTTGCGCAAGTAAATACTTAAATTTGTATAAAATTGAATAAGTAGACACATGCAGGGGCGGAGGCAACATATAATGAGGGGGTTCGGCGAAAAATATTACTATTTATACATGGTTAAAATTATTTTTTAGGTATGTATAATAGATGTTGAACCCTCTTTCACTAGTTCGTGTGTTTACTTCTCAGATTTTGAACCCCCTTATTTAAATTTCTGGCTCCGCCACTGGACACATGTATGCGTCCTATGTAAAATAATACACGTATGACTCAACATAGGACACAAATTGCCATGTAGGATGTCTGTAAGACGCATGTGTCTATTTGTTCAATTTTATACAAGCTTAAGGGTTTACTTGTGCATAATGACACGTTTATGTATTATGCATATTCTAAATTTCAACTGATTATTGTACGAGAAGGGACATAGACACATACATTGGTGGGTGATCAATTGAACACCCTTCGTCGAAAAATTATATCATATAATAAAAAATTATAGGAAGTTTTATATATAGTAGATATAAATAAACAGTTACAAGATCCTTAATCAAAGATATACTTGTGATAAACATATGTTTTTACCAACCCTCCTCCACCCCCATCAACTTTAGGGATAAATTCATGTCATGCATTTGTTATTATTTGTATGGCTATTTATTTTGTGCTTACGCATGGTAAGTTACTTAAGATTTAAGTAAATCCAATTTGTCACTTATAAACCAAAAAATAGTAGCTGATTCTTCTCATAATTTTAAATCTATCTTGATAAAGTGATTCCCTTTTTTTCTTCTAGTATTGTGGGTGGTTTTATTAGTATAAAAACCTAATATAAACATGATAATTTATAAATAATTTAGTTGATATGCTTCGTTAAATATGTAATGCAATCTTGTTACAATTACGTTTTAGCTATCTGCCACCCTCACTTGTACAATTCTTGTCTAACGTTGCACATTTGGAATAACAGTTAAAGAATGAAAAAAAGGCTCACTGGTTAATGAGATGGGTGTACTCCTTATAAGGCTTAGACAATCCTCCTCTCTTTAAACTAGATATTCCCATCAGCCGTAAATGCATTGGAAGTATATAGTGCCTATTTGAAAGAGTTAATATCATAAAAGGTCATTGAACTAAAATAATTTATCTTGTAAAGTCATTGAACTTTATTTTATATCAATAAAATCACTCAACTTAAAGTTTTTATCTTCAAAAATCACTCAACAATATTTTTTATTAAATAAATTCAATAAGACATAATAAATTATTTTATATGTCAGGTAAAATCCCCAGAAATAAATAAAATTTCAAAAAAAAAACACTGTTTTTTAAAAAAAAATTATCATTAAAACAAATTTAACGTAACAAATAAATTTATTTTATATGTCATGTAAATATGAATTTCACAAATTAAAATTTTATATTTTCAACCCGCTCCACATAAACCCGTATTATACCCACGTTGCTTCAATATTCGTTTTCTACATTTTGTGTCACTGTTCGTAAAATAATTTTTTTGATTGAAGTAATTATGTATTGATTACTTTGATTAGATACTCCAGTCTCCAGATACAAATATATTAATTATAATATAAATAAATGAGTAATATAGTGCATAACCCAAAACAATTAATGAGTAATAACATATAGTTTTTCTTTTCAATTCCTTGGCAGCGGATCTTAATTTAGCAATGTTGCTAGCAGGTAGTAATGTGACAACGAGTCTCCTATGAATATGGATTTTACACCCAAATTTTAATTATTTTCATTTGTGATTGGAAACAAAGAACTGAATCATTGATAAACAGGATAAAACGGGTATTTTTTTTTATTATTTATGGCATTCATGTTTATATGACATAAACATAATTTTTTTTTTGTATTAAGTTGATTTTAATGATAAATATAGTTGAATGATTTCTGTAGATAAATATCTTACGTTAAGTGATTTTATTGATATAAAATAAAGTTTAAGAACTTTACTAGATAAATTCTCATAGTTCAATGAACTTTTAAGATATTAACTCCTATTTAAAAGTACATGAAAAACAATAGAAAAAGAAATCTATTATTTAGTAACTTTGTGAGATTGACTCGTTAAAACAAATGATCAGGATGACTCAAGCACATTAGTGTCCTAAGTCGGAAATTGAATGGGTCCTTAAACTTTAAAAAATAAATTAATATATTTTCTTACTAATTTTGTTCTTCTAACTCTTAGAGGTGCAGAGTTGTTAGTTTTTTTTATAATTGATTTTCTTTTAATAATTATTTCTCAATTGATCATATAATCAATCAATTTAATCTTAACGCCCGATGGGCTTAACTTCTTTTAATAATTCTCTCATTTTATACGAAAAAAATAGTGTTTGTTATAAATAGTACTTACTCTATATTGTTTTCTAAAAGAAATCTACAACCTATTATTGCTAAGAAAAAAAATGAGCCCTTCAGATTTGGAGCCCTAATTCACTTGCCTTTTTTCTAACTTCATCAAGCCGCTTCTGATGGACGTAAGTGAAGGTTCAGAATAGAATGAAATAGTCAATGGTTGAAGGGGTGAAACCAAGACAATATGCGTCGGGGATCTATAGAAAATAACCTATTTACCTTTATAAGGAAGATAATATGACTATATGAGCCGATGTAATTATATATACACCCTAGCGTTTCCACGATATTGATATTATTGAAACTAAATATTATTGAAACTAACTAATACAGACACATACAATGTGTGGTCCAACTTTTAATTGACGCAGACCAAAGATAGGTGATTCAAGTAAGTCAATCTCTATCCCTATTGCTATATATAATTAAGGATGTCTTAGATGAAGGAGTTATACTAGTAATAACATTGGTTTATCAATTATCACTTTGATTCTATCCAAATATATTAAATTAAATAGATATTATTTGTAAGAAGACGTTACCAATCAATCTAATTATGCATAATACTTTAAGGACATCAAATTTTTGTGGACTATTTAGGATATTCCAAGTGGAGAACTATAATAAGCTTTAGTAATTGTGGTACCATAATTACAGTAGCATCCTATACCCCAGCAAGGTATGGGATGGCGCTTGCAATGTGGACGAAACGTTATATTATTACTAGGCTCGTAGTAATGGTTGTCGGTTAGAGAAACTCTCCACAAGGTAAAGTATATCATTTTCATATTGCTTTTATTGCATATCTTATTGTAATGCTTAAATGGTTTTCACTTCATATTCATGTATTGATTCTGTTGAGTTGCTTTTAGTCCTCAGTTCAGTTATTTCATTATTCAACCATATTACATACTCATACATTCAATGTACTGATGTCATTCGATATGAATCATTTCATGATGCATATTTAGGTACTTAGGATCATCAACAGGCGTTCCGTTGAGATCATATCATCCGCTCGTCAGCTTTTGGTGAGACCTCCTTACTTTTGGGGGACTCCCGTTTTTAGGATTTGTTAATAGTAATGTTTTGAGGTATCGTGGGTCTTGTTCCGACACCTATCTTTATACAGTAGAGGTGTCATAGATAGACAGTCTTGGCGAGTATTGCAGTATTAATTCAATTTTAAATATTTTATTTAAGACTTTATGTTTAATACTCAGTATATTTGTATAACTTTGAGATTTAATTAACTATTTTTATACAATTCTTTTGATGCTTGTGTATGCTTGAGTTAGCCTTCTGCTTAGTAGTCAACTAGGACAAGGGTTCTCTTGGGGATCATAAATGGTTCTCGAGTGCGTCCAGGGTGTAGGCTCGGGACGTGACAACTATCTTTTTAGACGATTTTCTAAATATTTATAAAAATGAAATTTGTATATAAATATAGAAGTATATAATTATTTCTCAAAATGAGAAAATTACTTTAGAAAATGATTTAAAATATTTTTTTCCGAAGACAGTTATTTTAAATTGTCTGAAATTAAAGAAACTCGCTAATTAATTTACGTTGTGAAGGATCGAAATTAGATGTCAACAACATTAACCAATTTAAAGAAATTACTCACTCATGCTTGATACTTAGTAATATTCTACAAAACATTACCTCCACTCTAGATTTCAGGACCACTTATTAATATCATATTTTAAATTTATGAACATGGGTTCACTATTCATTTCCACCTATCACAATTCATAATATGATTCACTAACCGTGAAATTTTTCAGGGTTCACCCAATCACACACTATTGTTTCTACACCTCGATCCCTAAGTCTCCACAACAATTATCTAGTACAACATTATTTCATTACAATATATAACATATATGACCAATTGGCTCTATCAAACTCCCAAGTTCCTTTCACCTTTAGTATAATTTTCATATTACCATTTAGAACTAACCACATGCAATCCCAGGAATTTCATTCATATTACTCATTTTGAGGTTGATTCATAGAATTGTCAGCACATGCAAGACACACATATTCATGTTATCTTGATTACATTGTACTAAAATTTCTTATGCATGCTTAATCATGTTGTTTCCATAAAAATACTATGATGTATCTACTTGTCACTAATCAAGTCTATATATAAACTAAAGGCAAACCAATGCCTACATTGACCAAAACATTCAATACATTTAATAAAAAAAAAGTAATTTCAAAAGTAACTAATCATTTACTCTTTAAATAAATGTTTTGAGAATTCAAACCACTATTTCTATCCTTATTCATGGGCTATATCATTACCCAAGGGTCATTAAATCACTAATTAATTCCTACAAAATTTGCATTCTCTCAATTAATGAAAATCCTTCCCCATTCATCCCTTTCTAAAGCAATTTTTATGCTTTATAAGGTCCCATTTTTGTTGAACTCAACCTTTCTAACCTCCACAATTCATGTTTTAGAACGATAATTTCATACTAGGAAGCGATACCTTAAAAACTAGAAGCAATTCTAGGTGATATTACACCTACACATAGGTATTCCCCCACAATTTCATGAACTTAGGGGCCGTTTGGTTACTGGTTAAAGTTATGCAGGTATTAATTATGCAAGGTTTAGTTATGCATGTATTAGTTATGCAGGGTTTATTTATGTGTGGTTTAGTTATGCAGATATTAGTTAGGTAGGTATTTATTTAGTTATGTAGAGATTACAAAATACATGAATTATTAACTATTGAATATTGAATTTGTTGTAAATTATTAATATATATTATTTACAAAATAATAATACATGCTAATTAAATATGTGGAATATATTGAACAATATATAATGCTAATATTTGATTAGCATATGTGCCGTCAAAAAATACACAATCAAATTTCTAATATTAAAAAAATATTACATTTGCATAAATAAATAAAAACTGTAAGTATATAAAAAAAATGAAAACAATCTATATATAAAAAGAAATTAAAATAAAAACATAGTTAGGAAAACAGTAAAGTTTTCAATAAAAAAAAATTAAAATAAATTAATAGGGTAAATATGTAATTTATCATTTTAATACATGTATAACTAATACCCACATAACTTATTCCACCTTCTACCCCGCATAACTTATACATAGATTCCCTCATAAGTTATGTTGGTATTAATCATGTAGGACTACAAAAAAACGCAACCAAACACCATATAATTTAATACATGAATAACTTTTATACAACATTTAAAATCTTACCAACCAAACATGGTATAAATTATGTTGACTTCTATACCTAATACAAAACTTCTACCAAACATAATAAAACTAATGCAACTTTTTATACATGAATAAGATGTATCTTATACAGTAACCAAACGACCCCTTAAGGTATTAGCGAATTAATAGACGAAGAAGTCTATTGAAAAGACTAACCTCAACAAAGAATTTCACCCTAGCATTGGAAAAATTTCCCTTTTAAGTGCAAGAATTAAATAAGATACTAAATAGAAAATTTCCTTCTCTGTATTTCTTAATTATGAAACTGTACAATTGGTGTTGTATTTATACAAATGTTGAAGAATCTTTTTACTAACAAACTAGACAGATGTCTATTTCTAATTGACCTATTTCTAACAAACAAAATAAATACAAGAAATAAAAGAAACGTTGCAAGAGCTGAAAAACCTAATGATATGTACAGATTTGTTTATTGGATCTGAGTGTATGCTTAAGCCCAAAACGTTTAGGCCCAAAGTTCAACTGGTAGAAATCCAAATGAGTCCCACAGTCCAAATATCTTTTTCACCAATAACAACTATCTCTATTCATTACAATAGCCATTCATTTCCCTTGAAACTCGTGTGGCTATGGCAGCTATGAAATCCAACACCCCCCTCAAGTTGTAGGGGAAGATGACACTCCCAACTTGTGAAGAAGGCTATGGTGAAGAGGTCCAGCAAGAGATTTGGTGAACAGATCGGCGAGCTGAGAAGAGGAACGAACATGAGAAAGAGAAATGAGTCCTGCGAGGTACTGTTGACGAATGAAGTGACAGTCGATTTCGACATGCTTCATTCGTTCATGAAACACGGGGTTTTTAGCAATGTGGATTGCAGCTGAACTATCTGACTGAAGAGGAACTGGTAAAGAGATCGGAACAGTAAGATCGTCCAACAAACGAACCAACCAGGTGAGTTCTGCCACTACTCCTCATTAATCTATACTCAGCTTCAGCTGAGCTGAGTGAAATCGAAGAAGCTTCTTCGATTTCCATGAAATCGGAGAAGAACCAAGGGAGATATAAAACCCACTGACTGATTTTCGTGAATCCGGACAGGTACCCCAATCAGAATCGCAGAAATACAGCAACTTACATGATGAATCACTGTTCATAAATAGACCAAGACCAGGGTCCTTCAACAAATAGAGGAGAACCCGTAAGGCTGCAGTAAAATGGGGAACCCTTGGATCATGTATATACTAACTAAGATGTTGCACGGTGAAAGAAAGATCTGGCCTGGTGTGAGTAAGGTAATTCAATTTTCCCAATAAATGCTTGTAGGAAGTTGGATCCTTCATGGGGATACCATCATTTGCCTTTAATTTGATAGTAGGATCCAATGGCGCGGAAACATGTGAAAGATGTAAACAATCAAATTCTGCTAATAGGTCTAAGGTGAACTTGCGTTGAGACATAATCAAACCATTAGGCTCGCGAATAACTTCTAGTCCTAAAAAGAAATGCAAGTTCCCAAGATCCTTAATCTTAAACTCAGCATCCAAAAACAATTTTAAGTCTTGTAAAACTGCTGCATCATCACCTGCTAATAGAATATCGTCTACATAAACTGCAGCAATAGAGATGGAGTTGTCTGTTTTCTTAAAAAATAAAGAATAGTCATTTAGAGAATGACTATATCCTTTGAAACTGAGAGCTGCAATGAGTTTGGAATACCACTGGCGAGATGCCTTCTTAAGACCATAAATAGACTTCTTTAAGAAACAAACATGATTAGGTGAAGGAGGTGTAATCCCAGTAGGAAATTTCATATATACTTCTTCATCAAGATCTCCATGTAAAAAGGCGTTATTGACATCCAACTGAAACAAGTCCCATCCTTTCTTTACAGCAAAAGCAAGAATACACCTAATAGTAGTCATTTTCACCACTAGTGAAAATGTCTCATTGTAATCCACCCCTTCTTTTTGAATATCACCTCTAACAACCAGCCTTGCCTTAAGTCTTTCAATACTACCATCTGAATGTTGTTTCACTTTATATACCCACTTACAAGGTAAAGCCTTTTTCCCATGAGGTAATTCAACTACATCCCAAGTTTTGTTCAATTCTAGAGTAGATAATTCTTTATTCATTGCTTTCTGCCAGGCTGGATCATGTGTTGCCTATTCATAGCTAACAGGTTCATGGACACTAGAAACAGAGGTGAGCATGACTTGATTAATATAAGATAATTTGTTGAAAGGGAAGGAAATAGGGGTAACAGGACTCAGAAAACAGGTTGAACTCACATATGTGAGTTGAAGGGCATTACAAACATAGTCTTTAAGATATGCATGTGTCCTAGTAATTCTAGAAAACTTTCTAAGCAAATCATCAATAACAGAATTGTTGGGAGAAATACTGGAATCCCTAGGAGAAGTGGTAGAAAGAGAATCAGAAATATGAGAAGAAGGTTCTGAAACAGTGGGATCTGAAGGAATAGGGTTAGAAATAGAAAAAGGAATATCAAAATTGGAAGGAACAGTGTAATCATCAGAATTAGAAGAGGGAGTGAAAACAGGAAAAATCATTTGAGAAAGATGTGATACATTAGATGAAAAAGGGAAGTACTCTTCATGAAAGACAATATTTCTGGAAATTGATATTTTCTTTCTTTTTAGGTTTAGAACTTTATATCCCCTTTTTCCATAAGAATAACCCAGAAAAACACAAGGTAGAGCCCTTGGGTCAAATTTTGTTCTGTGAGGAGGAAGAGTAGAAACCAAACATAAACACCCAAAACATCTTAGAGTTAAGTAAACAGGGTTAGATTTAAAAAGAATTTCTAAAGGTGTTTTATGGTCTAATACTGAAGAAGGAAATTTGTTTATGAGGTAAGTGGCTGTTAATAAACATCCCCCCCAATAAATAATAGGTAAATGAGATTGATAAAGAGCTCTTGATGTTTCTAACAAATGCTTGTGTTTTCTTTCCACTATCCCATTTTGTTGTGAAGTGTAATCACAAGTAGTTTGGTGGATAATTCCTTTGGACAGAAAAAAATCAATTTGCAATTTTCCACTTTCCAATTCAAAAGCATTATCAGTTCTGATTATTTTAACCTTGGAATTGAATTGTCTTTCTATCATGAAAATAAAAGATTTGAGAATGGGAAAAGCATCGGATTTAGTGCTAAGAAGATGTGTCCAAGTAGCCCCACTAAAATCATCAACAATAGTTAGAAAATATCTAAAACCATCATGTGTGGGAGTTTTGTAAGGTCCCCAAATGTCCACATGAATCATATCAAAAACAGCTTTAGTATAAACAAGACTTTTGGGAAAAGGTAATTTAGATTGTCTTGCCATAGGACAGATCACACATGGAGAAGAAAATTTAGAACAAGAAGATGAAACTGGAACAATTTTCTTTATATTACTCAAAGGTATATGGCCTAATTTGTAGTGCCATAACTTTTCTTTTACATTAGGATCAAAGAAACTAGAACAAATAGTAAAAATATTTGCTACTGAACTAGGAAAAAGAGAACAATTAGAACTAGAACTAGAAAGACTCTTTGTAGAAGCACCTGCTTGGGATACACTCTTGGTACTAGCTGTTGATTGAGATGACTTGAAAACATATAGACCATCTTGTTCCTTACCAAGCACCAGAGGGCTCTTCAGTGAAGGGCCCTGCAACATGAAGCAATTGTTAAGACTAAAAAGAAGAAACTTCTGAAGTTGATTGCACAATTTATGAATAGATAGGAGATTGAACTTAAAGGAAGGAATGTAGAGGACATTATGTAGAAGAAGATCAGACAAAATATAAACAAATCCTAAATGAGTAACAGTTACTCTATGAGAATTAGGAAGGGTGACCAAACTAGGTTTGGGTAGAAGATTAAAACTAGAAAAAAGAATTCTATTAAAAGTCATCTGCTCAGATGCTCCACTATCTAGAATCCATAAATTACTGTCACTTTTAAACAAGTAAGCATGCGAACTGAGAAACTTAGCCTTACCAGCACAGGTAATGTTTGCAGTAGCATCAATCTTTCCTCCAGTCTTCTGATTCATCTTCTATAAAAGGTCCAGAAGCTGTCCAACATTTTCTTGACTAAGTGACTTTGGATCTGTAGAATTTTCCATCACCTGATTGCCTCCTTCATTAGTGTTGAAGGCATTGTTGACCATAGCTCCTTTCTGGTACCTTTTGTTCTTGGTGAATTTAAAATCTGGAGGAAAACCATAAAGTTTGTAGCATTGTTCAATGTTATGTCCTACTTTATTATAATAGTTGCATGTCATAGTGTTTTTCTTAGAAAAATTTCCTTGTTGAGCCTTATAATCATCAAACCTCCTAGATCCTGCATTACCAACAAGGAAAGATGCTGATTCTCCTGGGTAATTGGGAGAATTATGAATTTCTCTCTGTTTCTCATCTTGAATAACCAATGAATATGCTTGACCAATGCTAGAGGGGAAGATAAAAAAATGTTACTTCTAACCCCTATGAAAGTCTCATTGAGACCCATAAGAAACTGTAATAATCTCTCATCCTGATGAGCTTTCACTCCTTTCTCTTTAGCACCACAAATACAGTCACAACTACAAGCAGTAAAAGTATTGAGAGCATCCAATTCATCCCAAAGGCTTTTCAATTTTGTAAAGTATGCAGAGATACTTGAGTTTCCTTGAACAACAACACTTAGATCTTTCTGTAGCTGAAATATTTTTGCTCCATTAGCCTGACAAAATCTATCTTCCAGGTCAGACCACAGAACTTTGGCATTTTGAGAATACAAAACAGATTCAACAATCTATTTTGAGAGAGAATTCAAAAGCCAAGAGAGGACCATGTCATTACACCTTGACCAAGCTTTTTGAAGGTTTGTATCAGGAGGAACAACTAGGGATCCATCAATGAATCCTAGTTTGTTCTTTGCTGACAGAGCAATCATAACAGACCTTCTCCAGCCTCCATAGCTTCTGCCATCAAAGGCAGTGGAGACCAGATTCATGCCTGGATGATCAGAAGAATGAAGATAAAAAGCATGTGAAGAATCCACTGTATTGGTTACAGGGATCCTATCACTTGGTTGAGTAGTTTGAACCACAGGTGAATTTTCGACTCCAGTCATTTCAGAAAATAAACAGATAAGAAGAAGAAGAACTTCAGATGAGAGATTAAGCAAGGAAATTCAACCTTGCTCTGATACCATGCAAGAATTAAACAAGACACTAAATAGAAATTTCCTTCTCTGTATTTCTTAATTATGAAACTGTACAATTGGTGTTGTATTTAAACAAGTGTTGAAGAATCTTTCTACTAACAAACTAGACAGGTGTCTATTTCTAATTGACCTATTTCTAACAAACAAAAAAAATACAAGAAATAAAAGAAACGTTGCAAGAGCTGAAAAACCTAATGATATGTACAAATTTGTTTATTGGATCTGAGTGTATGCTTAAGCTCAAAACGTTTAGGCCCAAAATTCAGCTGGTAGAACTCCAAATGAGTCCCACAGTCCAAATATCTTTTCACCAATAACAACTATCTCTATTCATTACAATAGCCATTCATTTCCCTTAAAACTCGTGTGGCTATGGCAGTTATGAAATCCAACATTAAGTGACCTTGTTTCTCTATATCAAGAACTTCACTATGGTGAACTACCTGCTCAATGCTAAAACAACTTTTCAGCATTGACACCTTATAGTAAAATAATCATAACATTTTATTTCATACTTTAATAAGTCACAAAAGAACGTATACATTAAGGGTGCAAATCGCAATTTACTCAGAATTTAAAGTTTATTTTCCTAATTAAGAAAGCTATTGGTAAAAGGTTGATAAGGAAAGGCCAAGTGAGTCATTTCCAATTATTATTTTTTCTATGACGAATTAAATTAAATTATCAGTACGTCATACTCTCCTGTGAACCTTGTGGTACTCATGCAGGATACAAACAAACACATCATATTTGTCTTTGAAATCTCATCTTCTCTTTAAAAAGCCATTAAAAAAAACCCACCAATATTAGTGTGAAAGAAAAAAAAATTGAATCCAAAAACATATAAAAGGAAAGAAAGAAGAAGAAATTAACATCATGGGATCCAAAGAGCAACAAAAAGCATTGCTCAATCAACAGTTGGAGCAACTTGGTTCAATTACTAATTCCCCTTCTGTAAAACTACTCTTATCTTTATTTTAATCTATTTATTTATGCTAATTCTATTAATTTAAAGGGATTAATTAAATCTGTCTTTCTAATTCATGTTTTTTATGAAAGAAGAAATATTAAATCCTTTTTTGATTAGTTGATTGGAATAGTTAGTGTTTATTCATCTTCTATATGAAACCAATTTATTGCTATTTAGTATTTTGAATCGGATTTCTAGACAAGAGAGCAAAAACTAATTTTAAGATGGACTAAGATCAAACTTTTTGCTTCTCTATCTCCACGAGGTAGTGGTAAGATTTGCATATATATTATCTTTCTCACATCCCACTTATGAGATTTTATTGGATATGTTGTTGTTGTTATTCTTCTTGTTGTTTACTAAGATCAATCATTATGCCTCTCTACCTCCATGAGGTAGTGGTAAGGTTTGCGTACATTTTATCCTTCTCGGACTCCACTTATGAAATTTTAGTGGATATATATGTTGTTGTTGTTTACTAAACTCAACAATTATGTCTCTCTGCTTCCACGAGGTAATGGTAAGGTTTGCGTATATTTTATATTATATTTCGCAGACTCTGCTTATCAAATTTTACTAAATATGTTGTTGTTGTTGTTTACTATTCTCAACATTTATGCCTCTTTACCTTCATGAGGTAATAGTAAGTTTTGCGTACATAATTATTCCCTCCTCGGAGACCACTAGTAGGATTTCACTCCTATGTTATTGTTGTTGTGAACTAAACTCAACCTTTCACCAAAGTGTGTAGACTGAGGGTTAAAAAGTAATTCTTTTAGTTCTTTTTTTGTTTTGTTATTTGAATTGGTATCTTCATTAACCAAAATATTGGTTAATTTTCAGGTGAATAAGACATCAATCATTGCCCATGCATCAAAGTATATTGAAGAATTAAAGGAAAGGATTGACAAGCTAAATGAAGATGTTTCAACTTCACAACCTTCTCATCATGACCATGAAGATGCCTTACCAGAGGTATGTATAGCTTAATTACACATTTTCACTTTTTTTGGTCTAAATAGCTTAGCCATATACTCCCTCTTTTTTAATTTATGTGACACTTGTCGTTTTACGAGAGTTAAACCGTTTAAATTTGACCAGAAATTTGCTTATGGAATCTTCAATTTTTTTGAAATGAAATTTATATATTTGTAAATTACATAAAATGTACTATAAGTCACAATAATTGATAATTCAAAATGTTTATAAGATCTATGAAAAAATTACGGTCAAAGATAAACTTGTTTGAATCTCAAAATTCGAAAAATGCCACATAGGGGACGGAGGGAGTACTTTTTATTTCCTTCTTTTTGTGACTTTTTTTTTATTTGCGCATATAAATCATGAATTTGAACTTTTCTCTTTTTGCTAAAATATTTGTAGCAGTAATAGGTACAAATGGTTAGAGCTTTCAAATCGATCAAAATACTCGGTATCCTAATTTATGTCACACAATTTAAATTTTGAGAGTCAAATGTATTTAGATTAACCATGAATCCGAACATGAAATTTTTATAATTTAGCAATAAAGTTACATATTTGAAATTAGGCAACAAGTACTAAGTTTTTTGAGGTGATTCCATCATCACTTTGTGTTGTATTTAGGAGGTATGGTCTAACCCTCTTCTTTGATAATTAATACAACAGCCCAGATATGGGTAAGATTTATTTTTAAAATAAATAATAATTTACAGTTCAAAACATTTAAATATTATTATTATAAGAAAAAAAATCGTTTAATCAATCTCGAAATTCAATAGATTTAACATAAATTATGACTGGGAGTAAAATGGAAATAGTGGCAGGTAATAGTAACAACATTCTTCACAAAATACATCCCTTCTTTATCAACCATTTTTTTTTTGTTAAAATTACATATATATATATATATATATATATATATATATATATAAGTGAAGCAGTCTACTTAATTTAAACTATACTAAAAATAGATAGTCATTTTTATTTATACAATTTTAAAGACAGATATATAATTTATCATTTAGTTATTAATTTATTCTTATTATTAACTATAATCATTTCTCAAAATATTGAATCTATTGTATTCAAAGGATGATATAAGACATTTATCATTTATCAATTACTTCTTTTATCTCATTTTATGTGGCATTATTTGACTTAGCGTAGTATTTAAGAAATAAAGTAAGGGTTTTATAGTTTATGGTCTAAAATAATCTTTAGATATTTGTGTGATTGTAAATCATTTTAAAGAGTAAAAGCGAATTTTAAAATAATATTATTTCTAATTATAATAAAATGACATTTTATTTTAGATACACTAAAAAGACAGTATTAAAAAAAACCCGAAGGATATACTTATTTCCCGAATTTGTTGAATCCATAAGAACATACACGAGATGTCTGACATTTAAGTTGTCGTCAATGATTAAATATTTGGCTCTCCAAACTATAGTAATAAGTAATAACTAATAAATTCAAACATTGTGTCCAACCTCCAATTCATTTTCAAGAAAAAGTTATAAATCAAATAAATTGTGAAGAACGGTAAGAAGTGTGCTTATTTTGGCCTAATAAATCTTATCGCGTAGACGGTTGCGTTCACATTTACACATCTTATTTAAGAGCTTTTTGTTTATAGTTCGAAATTTTTTCCATCATTTTTCGATGTAGGATTAATTTGAATGACCCACCAATAAACTTATTTTCAATAACTCACGAGACCCTTTATTCCTTAGCTCA
The DNA here is from genome assembly GCA_029582685.1 of Solanum piurae. Lineage (NCBI taxonomy): Eukaryota > Viridiplantae > Streptophyta > Magnoliopsida > Solanales > Solanaceae > Solanum > Solanum piurae. The sequence continues at coordinate 26,234 of JAJOOO010016075.1, forward strand.
CATAAACTACCAAAAGGACAACTTTATATTATTATCCTTTTGTACTCGAAGCAGCGCCAATATTTTATTTGTATTTTTTATTTCCTCCATTTACCACACACAAGTAATTACTAGAGAGTAGAGACTAAAATGTTTTTTCATGAAACATATTTTTTCGAAAAAATACTATTTACTTTTTTTCAGAAAGGGAAAAGGCTCAAATATGTCATCGAACTTTCAGAAAAGGCTCATTTATGCCATACGTTAAAAGTTTGGCTCATCTATGCCATTACCGTTTAAGAAAAGACTCATTCATGCCATTATTTTTTAATGGTGGTTTTGCAAAACCATATTTTTACACGTGACCAACTATAATTCGGCCACGTCATTATTTTTTTATAATAAAAAATCAAATTTCAGAATTTTAATTTTTTATTATAAAAATAATAATGATGTGGCCGAATTATAATTAGTCACGTGTAAAAAATGGTTTTGCTAAACCACCGTTAAAATGTTTGTTCATAATTTTAATTTTTTATTATAAAAAAAATAATGACGTGGCCGAATTATAATTGGACATGTGTAAAAAATGGTTTGCAAAACCACCGTTAAAAAATAATGACATGAATGAGCCTTTTCTTAAACGGTAATGGTATAGATGAGCCAAACTTTTAACGAATAACATAAATGAGCCTTTTCTGAAAGTTCGATGGCATATTTGAGCCTTTTCCCTTTCAGAAATAACTACATTTCAATTGTTTGATGTTACAATACATTAACTTACTTTTACGTGCTCCAACATATGTCTCCTTAGGAAATTGTTACTGTATTAATTTTGTAACTAAGAAATTAAGAGGTTCCAACTATAATTCTATGGAGTTTAATCTATGTATCGTCAATGTAATTGGCTTTATTCTATCAGCTACCCCTCAAGTCATCTAAATGATATCTTTAGATAAATTTACTTAGAATAAGAAATTTAAAATTTTAAAAATAAGAAAGATTATTTGTTAAAATAGGTAAAAAGGGACTTGTACATTGGTGAATTTGTTCTCTCGCTACTTGCTGGAGGAGCGGCATATCGAAAAAATAGCCCTTCTTCGGAGAATTCTATTCTTAGTCTAATAAAAACACATTAGGAAAATAATTCTCTTTGTCTTCGAGCTTTCATTCCTCAATCCACTTATTCCTTCCTTCATATACCTCCCCTCCAATAGATAGAGACAAATTTTAAAAATCTTCATATTAACGTGTATAAATCTTAAACTGATTTCTTTAAGAGTTTAGGCTTGTTGTATTGTTGGAGTAATAGATAGTTACATCCAGGGTGACTCAAGTAGATTACTGGCCTAAAGTCAAAATCAAGGCCTTAAACTTAAATTGTTAATA
>JAJOOO010016076.1:0-23537 GCA_029582685.1 Solanum piurae
CGTAGGCTGGTCTTCATGCGGCAAATGGGTGTCCGAGAGGAACGCATTTGAAACGGGGTAAGTTGCCCGAGAGGGAACTTATTTCCATTTAAAGCTTAGCCTAGTCACTATTATCTTACAAATTTCCTTTCAAAAGCATGTACCCAACTACTTATCTCAACTTGTATTGCGGTCACACCCCAAGGATTCTTACCCATACTTGATTTATTTATATTGTTTTTACTAATTGTGACAAAAACCCCAAATCGATATTTGACACTTTTGTGTCAGCCCCTTTAATTTACTATGTTGTTTACTCGTTAATGTCTTTAGCTATGACTAATTAAAAATAAATTTTATTTTTCTATTAATTCTCAAAACCACTTCCTTGGGACACGACCCCAACCTTTAGTTAGGTTACTATATTATCGACGATCGTAGACACTCGTACCGTAGCTTAGTGTCGTTGGTCACGATAAGCATCATATGTATTGCTTGATGTTGAGTGTTTCGTTGGATATGGTAACACTCCATGTATGGAGATTGTGTTTGGAGTAGTCCTTGAAATTTTTGTGGAGTGGTTGTTAAGACGTTGTTGTTATGGATAAATTGAGGGAGATGGATTTGAAAAGACTAGTGGGGTTTGCTCCCAAGGGGGAGAAAATGTTCTTAATGGTTGGTACGTGAGTAGAACTATGTTGGGTTTGAAAGAGTTCCTTGTTATGATTTTATGAGTGAAAATATGTCTTAGTATCCCTATCTCTTTCATTTATCTGCGAGTCTAGCTTGAGGTCTTAGCCCCTTATGGTTCACTCTTTAGGATTCTTGTGTCTTAGTCATCCTTATGTTTCCTCATGCATTCATGATCATGAAAAAGTTGATTTTCAAAAGATATGAATTAGCTTACTTGATTTCTCCATGTTTATGTGCATTTATGTGATTGCATTAATGATTGAGCTGTTAGTTTCTCTCTTACTCTTTTCGTGCTAGCTTGAGTTCCATTCGATGACAAATGTTTCCAAGGGAGAGATAATGTAACACCTAGATTCAAAAAGTCAAGAAATTTCTTTAGTTTTTCACAGACCTGGTGTCAAGACCGACGACACCATCAATGACCAGTAGGTGGGACAACGGATCGTCGATGGTGGCGTGGTCCAAGAGTAAGAATTAAAGTTGATAAGTTTCAGTATATTTTGACGGTTATCCAGGACGGTCCGTAGTCCAATCCATGAGCTGCAGATAGTCCTCGTAGGTGAGTCCCAGATTTAGAGAAATTTCAGGGTCACAAGTTGAGAATAACGGCCGCAACCCACGACCCGTTGATAGAACCACGGTTCGTAGGTCCAATAATCAAGTTTCTGAAGTCAACGACGGACGAACAGGACTGTCCGTAGGTCGAACTACGGACCGTAGTTCCCCATCGTCGTTGGCAACAACAATTATTTTTAGGGGCTTCTTGGTCTTTTTCCAAAATTATTTTAATTCAATACCATGTCGTTTTGCCCTCTATTAGAACCCCTATATAAGTACTTTACCCCAAAAATTTACCCAACTGAAATCATTCTTTCAAATTCCTAAAAGAAGAATAAGTCTTCCTCTCAAATATTTCTCTCTAAAAGCTAGGATTTGAAGATCAAGCCTCCTAATCCTCCATTGCTTCCAAGATTTTGGCATCAAGGTATGGTAGTTTTCATCCATGGAGCCCTTTCCTACATGGAGTTCCCAAATTCTCCATTTTTGTAAAGTTAGATTCCCCAATCAAGTTAGGGTTTTCTTTAATTGTCATGGGTTCTCTTCAATGTTGGTTCAATTGATTGTTTTATAACTTTTTATGCATGAATTGAAGTAATTGCATGTTTGTAAGTTGATTTCTCAAGAACCCATGCATAACTCATGTTTTCTAAGCTATGTTGACATAATGTAGGTCTTGAACTATGAAAGATGAATTTATGAAAATATGCAAGTCTTCTCTTTATGAAATAGATGTAAATGAATTTGAAGACGCTTTGACTTTGAAAATATGATGAAGCTTATGAATTATTGAAAAGAATGCATGTTCATGAAAGTATGTTTATGACTCATAGATGAGATTGTTTATATGTTCTATGAAGCTTGGCGACATGACATGAATGACATCTAGATTTGCCCTCAATGCTTTTCGGGCTATTTTCCTAAATTAGGTTTCGATTAGTATGATATCTGGATATGCCATCAATGATTAGAGACCATGATTTCAAAACTATTTTCATTAGTATTAGGGGCATCTCTAGCATGAAGTGAATGACTATGGGCCTTAAAAGCTATTATGAAAAGATCATGAATGGTGAAAGGTTTTCTCACACATGGTCTAAGGAGCTATCCTATGATAAGGCATGTGGCGACTACCCATGTCTCTTAATGATAAGATAAGTCAAGAATTAATAACTATTCTCTGAGATTTATGCTTAGCACCGAGAGGATATTGAGATGGAGGCTCTGTCGTGTTGAGGTCGGGTTTCTAGTAGAAATTTCCTTAGCCCATACCTATGTGCCCCCATAGAATGAGTGTCGAGATAGACATTAGCTAGTGGATCCACTTTAGCTCTACCATGGTCCTACCTTAGCAAGTAGGGCAACCCTTTTCGTTGTGGGAGACACCGGGGATCATGTTATAGCTCACACGGTATGTATGTCGGTTAAGGTTGATTCCCACAATAATGAACGAAGGTTACTTTAAGAAGTATTTCACAAGTGTTCAAAGATGATTTTACTTGCATTACCCATGTTTTACGACTCATGTTTCTAACCCTCTTATCTTATGTTTTGACTTGGTCTTTGCTTATCACGAAAATGTCCTTTCTAGCATGATTTCATAATTTTATGCATGGCTATCATACTTAGTGTATTTTTTGTACTAATTGTTATGCCGTAATTTTACTATCTTTAGAAAAATTATTTTTTGAAATGTTCTAAATATAAAACAATTTGAGAAAAATACTTAGAAAAGAGTCGCCACTTAATTTTTTAAAGAAATTAAGAAAAATTATTTAAAAGATTTTAACAGATTAAATCTTTATAAATTTAGAGAAAATGGGTAAGAGGTTCCTATTAACGCTTCAAGAAGGTTTTTAAGGCATTTGAAGCGTCCACTAACACGTGGTTATCCTACGACTTGACTAAAATATATTTTGACTATTTTTTAGTAATATGACTATAAAAATAATTTACAATATTAACTTGAAACAATAGTTAGATAAAGAACAATATATTTTTTTTAAGATCAGGGGACCTCAATTAATTTGATTAATTAAAGCATGAAAACTATTTAATATTAATTAGAGAAACAAAGTTTTGACTAAATATATTCAATGACTTATAAGAGTTGAAAAAATGAAATTTTATTAAAATAAATTAAATAAAGAATATAGTGCATCTTTTGGGGATTTAATTAAGTTAATTAACAATTCTAAAGTTAGAGTTAATAGAAAACAAAACAATAAATAATAACAATTAAATAATTTAGGAGAGTAAAGGAGAAGATGAATTTGGGCCCCCTTTTTGGGCCAATTTCGCTGGAATTTTTTGGGTTTTAACCCAATCCCCGTTTTTATATACACATGATGTATATCAGTGTATATGATGTATATTTTCGCATATCTGCTGCACGTAACCCTGTATTTCAGCTTTCCAGACTTATGTTTCGCCTTAGCCATGTAATTCACCATTTTTACCTGTATATAAATGTTCTTAGCTATGTATATCAATGTATACAACCCACTTTTTGAGCCTTTGTAGGCTCATATTTCAATTTTCAGCCAACAATTTGCACCTGTTCGTCTGCTTCTCTTTCATTCTGATGATGAATTATGGATGAGGTTGACTCGATAAATAAGAATTGAGCCTTTCTTGAGGCAGCTTTCTGGGACAACGAGTTTGACCACGAAGAAACTTTCACCACCACAAGTGAGATTCCGATGAACTCCGATAAAACTTCCGATGACAGAGAACAAAGAGCTTAAGACGAGAGCTCGAGATTTGAATTTCTTAACTTAGCAACTATGGGAATCAAAATTCTTCTTATGAACCTATATCACTGTGTTTTTCCTCTATTTTTTATGTTTATCCCCCTTTGAACAGTGAAGACAACAAAGTATTTATAGAAGGCAAAAATTAGGTCGAACTTGGGGGGAAACAGATAGAAATAAGGATGAATTCGAATTTAAAATTCAAATATTTCTTGGAAAGGATCACGTTGAAAGCTGTCAACAGTACCAATTTGTACAACAATCTTCAATAGATTCAAGAGGGGGGCTATTCGATTTTGAGCAAGGACGATGAAGCTAAGATATTTTGACACCTCACAAATCTCAAACGGCTCTTGTACGAGAGAATGATGAGAGGAATGCATTGCGCTCAAGGTCGCGGTTGTTGGTTGTACCAGTGTACTGTTGGCACCACTATTTACTCGTTGGGTATTGTTGTTGTTCTTCGCGTAGGGGAGAAGAAGAAGCCAAGTGGGGTCGGTCGGGTTGGGTCGTATCTGGGTTTCTTTTGGTATTGTAATTGGTGGGCTTGGGTTGGCTGGGAATTTGTATTGGGCTCATATGCTGAGAGAAAGAATTGAGTTGCTGGCAAATAAGGAATAAGTAGCACAGCTTGACAACCTATAGACTAAATTGGCAAAAAATAGCCCCTTTTTAATTTATTGGCAAAATAAGGACTTTCTGTTGTAAAATTGTGGATGCCATGTGGAGTTAGAATGACAAAAATGTTTCACTCATGCCAAAGTGTGGTTAACTTGGCAAGCCACAAATTACCACATGCTCTTGGTCTATAAATAGGCATCAAATTTATATAACAAAAACACACAACAATTCCACTCTCTCTTTGTTTATGTTCAAATACTCTCTCTATTGTTCTTCATTTTTACTTTAGTTTTGTTAAGTCAAATATTTCATAACACGTTATCAGCACGAAGTCTCTTATAAGGTATGTTTCGGTGATATAACTATTTTTATTTTCATATTCTAAGCACAAGTATACATTAGAATATTTTCAGTTTAAATGTTCTCTAAATAATATAAGATGGTAGTAAATTTTATTAATTAATGAAAATAAAATTTCTTATTGGAGTTCGTGGCACTTGATATTTCTGGCAAAAATTATTCATCATGGGTACTCGATGCTGAAATTCACCTAGACGCTAAAGGTCTTGGTACCACCATTACTGAAGGTAATGCAACATCTAGTCAGGACAAAGCGAAGGCTATGATTTTTTCTTCGTCATCATTTGGATGAAGGATTAAAGGCTGAATATTTGATAGTGAAAGATCCACTTGATCAATTGTGGACTGGTTTAAAAGAAATGTATGTCCACCTTAAGGCAACAGTATTGCCAAGGGCTCATTATTATTGGATACACTTACGATTACAAGACTTTAAAATTGTATGTGAATATAATTCTGTTGTTTATAAAATAACTTCCCAATTAAAATTATGTGGGAAAAACATAACAGATGAGGATATGTTGGAAAAGACTCTTACTACTTTTCATGCCTCAAATTTGGTGTTACAACAACAATATCGTGAAAGGGGATTTAAAAAGTATTCTGATTTATTCTCATGCCTTTTTGTGGCTGAGCAATATAATACCCTTCTGTTGAAAAATCATGAAGCCCGTCCCACTGGCCAGTCTGAAAGACGACAAAATAAAATCGGGGCCATAATAATGTGCGTGGACGTGACAATGGCAGAAAACGATATGATAATCATCGTGGTAGTGGTCATTATAAAAGAGAGAACAATATGGGTTCTCAAAGTAATACTTTAAGAGGCAACTGTCATCGTTGTGGCATGAAAGGCCATTGGAAGAATGAATGTCGGACACCTGAGCATTTTGTCAGGCTTTATCAAAATTCCTTTAAAATAAAGGCAAATAGAGGTGGTACATCTTCTTATAATGCTCGGGTGGAATCACACTTGACATTTGAAAATAATGTTGACGAAAGACCTTCACAAATGTACAATGATAATATTGAAGTGACTTTGGCTTCGAAGAATGATGATTTTAATGACCTCAATAATATTACTCATTTGGAGGTTGAAGACTTCTTTGGATATCGTAAGTGATGTTTGATTTTATTTTATGATGTACAATATGTTGTTGTTTTTGTGTGCTTTTGATTATCATATTTTTTATGTTACTTTTATTTTAAAATTTAAAATAAAATAATATAAAGACTAAAGTTTTCTTGCAATATTGCTAGTTATCTTATCTCTTATGATGTACTTTTATTTTATGAAGATAAATAAAATTTCTCAGTCCTCAATTGGATCCAAGATGAGTAATGGAGATACGTGCCTTCTGAATAGTGCTACAACTCACACTATATTAAGAGAAAAGAAATATTTCTCTCATTTAATTATGAAAGGGGTCAATGTTAATACAATATCTGGTAGTACAAAAATAATTGATGGCTCTGGAGAGCATCATTATTACTACCTGGGGGAACAATATTGGCCATTAATAATGCTTTGTATTGTAGTAAGTCTCAAAGAAACTTGTTAAGTATCAAGGTTATTCGCCAAAATCGTTATCATATTGAGTCTGTTAATGAAGGAAATGTTGAATATCTTTATATTACTACAATAAAAAAAGGAAAAAGATTTGTGCATAAAAAATTATCTGCACTTTCTTCTGGGTTGTACCACACAAGTATTGATGTGGTTGAATCACATGTCATGGTGAATAAAAGATTTATTAATCATAATGATTTTATCATTTGGCATGACCGGTTGGGTCATCCCGGTTATAATATGATGCACAAAATTATTGAGAATTCACATGGGCACACTTTGAAGAATCAAAAAATTCTTCAATTTAAAGAATTCTCTTGTGTTGCTTGTTCCCAAAGGAAATTGATTATTAAACCATCAACAACTAAGGTTGAGATTGAATCCCCTACATTTCTGGAACGTATACATGGTGATATATGTGGACCAGTTCACCCTTCATGTGGACCATTTAAATATTATATGGTCTTGATAGATGCATCTATAAGATGGTCACATGTGTGCTTATTATCAACTCGCAACATGACTTTTGCGAGTTTGTTGGCTCAAATTATAATGTTGAGAGCACAATTCCAAATTATATTATAAAGACAATCCGTCTTGATAATGCTGGTGAATTTACATCTCAATCCTTTAATGATTATTGTATGTCTATTGGAATAACAGTTGAACATCCGGTTGCTCATGTTCATACTTAAAATGGTCTAGCAGAATCATTGATTAAACGTCTTCAGTTATTAGCTAGGCCATTACTAATGAGGACAAACCTTTCTCTTTTGGTATGGGGGCATGCTATTTTGCATGCAGCAGCACTTGTGCACATAAGGCCAACCAGTTTTCATGATTTCTCCCCATTACAGTTGGTTTTTGGAAAGGAGCCAAATATTTCCCATCTTAATTTTTTTGGATGTGCAGTATATGTTCCAATTGCTCCGCCGCAACACACAAAGATACGTCCCCAAAGAAGGTTGGGAATATATGTTGGGTATGAGTCTCCTTCTATTATAAAATATTTGGAACCTATGACTGAAGATTTATTTAGAGCAAGATTTGTTGATTGTCATTTTGATGAATCTGAATACCCAACATTAGGGGAGAAACATAAGCAATTGGCAAATGAGAAAGATTGGAATGCAGTATCACTATCTCATTTAGATCCTCGAGCAAATCAATGTGAACAAGAGGTTCAAAAGATGATTTATTTACAAAATATTGCAAATCAATTACCAAATGCATTTACTAACCTTTCAAGGGTTACTAAATCTCACGTTCCAGCTGCAAATGCTCCAGTTCAAATTGATATTTCGATAGAAAAAATTATTAATGCAAATGAGTCTAGACCACGTCTGAAACGTGGTAGACCAATTGGTTCTAAGGATAAAAATCCTCGAATTGTTTTTGGAGAAAATGATCATAATATGAAAGCGAGTGCTCAAGGAGAGCCTCAAAACATAACAAATGATGAGACAACAGAAAATGTTGAGATATCTGAAAATAATGAAAATGAAGAGATCTCAATAAGTTATGTCTCGACTGAAAAAAAGTGGAACCGAAATGATGTTGTGGTTGATAACACTTTTGCTTATAATGTTGCTACTGAAATAATGCGAAAAGATGAGAATTATGAACCAAAATCTATCGATGAATGTAGACAGAGAAATGATTGGCCTAAATGGAAGGACGCAATTCAAGCAGAGTTGACTTCACTTGAAAACGTCAAGTTTTTGGATCAATAATCCGAACACCTGAAGGTGTCAAGCCAGTGGGGTACAAATGGGTTTTTATGCGAAAACAAAATGAAAAAGGTGAAGTCGTAAGATATAAAGCACGACTTGTGGCTTAGGGGTTTTCCCAAAGGCCTTGCATTGACTATGTAGAAACATATTCTCTTGTGGTAGATGCAACTACCTTCAGGTATTTAATGAACTTGGCAGTTCATGAAATCTTGAAATGCACCTAATGGACGTGGTCACTGCCAATTTATATGGCTCATTGGACCACGATATTTTTATGAAAATTTCTGAAGGATTCAAAGTGCCTGAAGCATACAATGATTCTCGAGAAACTTTTTCAATAAAGCTTCAGAAATCCTTATACAGATTGAAACAGTCAGGGCGAATGTGGTATAATCGGCTTAGCGAATATTTGTTGAAATAAGGATTTAAAAATGATCCAATTTGCCCCTGTGTCTTCGTGAAATGGTCTGGGTCTGAATTTGTCATAATAGTGGTATATGTTGATGATTTGAATATCATTGGAACTCCTGAGGAGCTTTCAAAGGCATTAAAATGTCTGAAAAATGAATTTTAAAAGAAAGACCTCGAAAAGACAAATTTTTGTCTTAGACTACAAATTGAACATTTTAAAAATGGAATATTTGTTCATCAGTTAACATATACTGAGAATATAATAAAGAGATTTTACATGGATAAAGCACATCCATTTAGTAGTCTGATGGTTGTGAGATCTCTTGATATTATTAAATATCCATTTCGATCTCATGAAAATGAAGGTGGACTTGTTGGTGCTGAAATATCATATCTTAGTGCAATTGGTGCATTATGTATCTTGCTAATAATTCTAGACTAGATATAGCTTTCTCGGTAAGTTTGTTAGCAAGGTTTAGTTCTTCTCCAACACGAAGACACTGGAATGAGATTAAGCATATATTCACATACCTCCGAGGGACTATTGATATGGGATTATTTTACTCAAATGAATTCAAGTCACAATTGATTGGTTATGCAGATGCAGGATATTTGTCTGATCCCTATAAAGGTCGATCGCAGACAGGAAATTTATTTACATGTGGTGGTACAACTATATCATGGCGTTCAACAAAACAAACTATGGTTGTCACTTCTTCAAATCATGCAAAGTTAATAGTCATTCATGAAGTAAGTCGAGAATACGTTTGGTTGAGATCAATAACTCAGCACATTCAAGAAACATGTGGCCTTTCGTTGGAAAGAGATGTTCCAACAATATTGTATGATGATAATGTTGCATGTATAGCTCAACTAAAAGGGGGATACATTAAAGGAGATAGAACAAAACACATTTCACCAAAATTCTTTTTCACTCATGATCTTCAAAAGAAGGGTGATATAGATGTTCAACAAGTTCGCTCAAGTGATAATTTAGCAGATATGTTTACTAAGGCATTACCAACTTCAACCTTTGAGAAATTGAGATACAAAATTGGAATGCGTCGTCTTCGAGATATTAAATGATGGTTTCATCAGGGGGAGTAAATACGCGCTGCACTCTTTTTTTCTTAATCAAGAATTTTGTCCCACTGAGTTTTTTCTTGATAAAGTTTTTAACGAGGCAGCAAACAATGCATATTATGAATGTCTATGTTTATTTTTGTTCTTTAACTTTTCTTTTACATGGACATCCAAGGGGGAGTGTTGTAAAATTGTGGATGCCATGTGGAGTTAGCATGGCAGAAATGTTTCACTCATGCCAAAGTGTGGTTAACTTGGCAAGCCACACTTTGCCACATGCCCTTGGCCTATAAATAGGCATCAAATTTATATAACAAAAACACACAGCAATTCCACTCTCTCTTTGTTTATGTTCAAATACTCTCTCTATTGTTCTTCCTTTTTACTTTAATTTTGTTAAGTCAAATATTTCATAACACTTTCTTTTATTTATTTGTCATTCAATAGTTATTTTGCTTTTTCTTAAAAAATGCGTTTTTGTTTCCCTTATTTTTCTCTAAACAAGTATGATTGCTTCTTCTTTTTTTCTTGAAAAGGTAAAATTTATTGTTTTATTATTCCTTTTTTATCTCTCCTTTTTGTTTGTCAACCATTTTAAAATAGAATTCTTCTCTTTTTTGTCTTCTTTATTTTCTTTCTAGAATTTTTTTATACGTATATTTGTTTCTCTCCCAAATTTTTTATTCTTTTCCTTAATTCACTTTGTTTATGAAAATCAGATATAACAATATGTTTATTCATGAATACTTCTTATAATAATATTTTATATATAATTTTGTTCTTGTCCAATTAATTATTGAATTTCATGATTTGTGGAATTGAAGTTTTTTCAATTTTGGTTTTGCGAAATTTAGGTTATTAATCCTTTTTTTTATTTTCATTCTAAAATCTTTTTCATATGTATATTTGTTGCTCTTCTATTTTTTTTCTTATTCTCCTTAATTTACTTTGTTTATGCAAATCAGATGTATGTTTATCCATTGGTCCTTCCAAAATCTTCTTTTAATATACAATTATGTAGTGTTTTTTCTCACTTAATTTTGAATTTTGTGATTTGTGAAATTAAAAAAATTTAATCTTTTTTTTGGAAAAAATTCAGGTTATAGTATTTGGAATTTTTATTTTCAATTTCATGGGTAATAAATGTTCTCATAAGATCCTCGTAAAAAATTAGAATGTTGATTTTGATGAACACAAACCAATGTATACCAATAAATGCTAATCTCAATTTAAATAAATGTATACAAATTTATTAGGTGAATACAGACCAATGAATGCATAGATAATACGAACCAATGTATATACATAGTGAAGGTACCGTATACATAACAAAAGTCACATGTACAATTTATGAATAAAATTTAATTTGTACATTTATCATATTAACTTCATTCTTGTATTCATTATAGTTATAACCTATAATTGTTGGTAATATTCTTATGCATACATTATAAGTTTATGTATACATGCTACAGTTATTGTATACATCAATAAAATTTACACGCCTATTTTTATGAATGATTTTTTGTGTATACATATAGATTTTTTTTATGTATACATTATGTAATTGCAACTTCAATTATTGTATAATTTTTGCGTACGTGTTATTACAGTTTCTAATAAAAACATTGCCTCTTATATTATTTAATTAATTATTGTCAATTATTTGATTATTAATACACGTTAATTGAGCACTAATAATACATTTTTTTTAACCTTAAAAGTAGTCATCGTCTTTTGATAAGTTAATTAAAGAATTAAAAAAAATCCTTCCTTAAAAGTTGATATAACCTTTTTTGAATGGGTTAATTAATTAAAAAAAATCACTTCTTAAAAGTAGGCAACTGTTTTTTCATAAACTAATTACTATCGATTGGTAAAAAAATAAATTATAAAATCACAATCAAATATATATTTATGTTATTGAAAACTGTGTTTAATATTATTTTTTTGAAAAATAGAGTGATAATAAAGTTGAGTTTGAGAATTTAAAGAAACTGAAAAGCTAACTTCCTTCATTATAGGAGTTAAAAATAAGGAAGAAAACATAACCCCGCATCTCCTTAATTAATGTTGGTTGGTTGCACATGGTTAAAAAAAAACTATAAAAAATCGTTATATTCCTTTTAGGCTATTACATGCTTTTTCCTTTTGAACTATTAATTGCTAATTAATATTGGGCTATATATTACCAATTGTATATAGTAGTTGTATGTCTGTGTCAATTATAAGCAAATGAATTGGGTAGGTTGAAAATTGAAAAGAAAAGGTCCAACACTTTGTCTTTTTATTGAGTTTAAAGGGAGGTAAAAGAATGGCTAAAATAGCCGAATGAATTGCAAATATGGCCAACGAAAGTTAAGAAGTTAGCTGATTGAGATTAATCGGTGAATCGGTCAAAGGTAAAAAATTACGAATTAATATAAATTAATTAATGAGCTTCTTAATCTTAATCAAATAAAATAATTAATTTAATAAACTAAATAACTTAAAATTACAAATATAATTTAAATTAAACTAATTTAATTGGATATTTAAATTAAAATAAAATCTTTTTGAGATGATTTTTGAATATTCATAAAATATACTAATTATATACATAACTATAAAACATATTTATTATTAAAATTTATAAAATTGACAAAAATTACATAAAAACAACTTAGAAAATATTTTGAATTTCATAAAACTAATTATTTCAAATCGTTCGAAATTGAAGAAGCTCGATGATTAATTTATATCGTAGAGGTCCAAAATTGGGTGTCAACACTAACGCATATTCTTGCCTACATTTCCTCAAATGTTGGGACTGACCTTACAGATTCACACTTTCGTGGCTAGGGATCTCATATAGAATATTGAAGATTGGTGAGTCCTCATGTTCCGAGGACCAAGACTTTACTTCATTATGTCTTTGCTTTCAGTTTTGGAACTTGATGTACGAGTTACGTCCCGATTTCTTCTTATGTACTAGATGACTTTGAGACGATGTTTAGACTTCCGCTTTTCTCTATAAAACTTTTATATGTTGAAATTGTCTTTTAAATCTCTTGATTTTTGTTATATTGTATGATGCATGCTAAGTGGCTTGTATGGGGCCTTTCGGGGTCATATACGCCATGTTACACCTAGGGGCTACCTTGGGTCGTGACATATATATATTTAAAAAAATCAGTTTTTGAAATTTTATATGTATATATTAAATTTTGACTTCATTTAGCACAAGCTGTGATGCTTAGCCTAACGGTGAAGAGGGTTCATTTTGTCCAGCCAACCCAAGTTTGATTCTATCTTTCAACATTGTCTATTTTATGTTATATCTTGAACTAACTTCATGAAAATCCTGGATCCGCCACTGATGATTGACTAATTTTGTTTTTTAATTCTAGGGTTGCAGGGTGATTATCTATGAACATTATAGTTTGAAGCTTTATGTTAGCGTTTTGATTATCAATATTGGTTTACTTATTTTATCATGCACTTTATTATGTGATTGCTTGATCAATAATTGAATACTATTTATAAATGAACTCGAGAGTTACTGCAATTTTTTTCTATGTTGGTGAATATACTATAAATTATAATATAATAAATTATAGTTAAAAAATAAATTGAACAAAATTGAATGAATAAATATTCAGAATGAGGCATTTATATCTCGTTCTTTTTAAGGAGATTCAAGGTCGTTATGATATAGTCTACACTGGTCTAATAATATATCTCTTGAGTCTTGACTTACACCCTACAAGATATAACAACTCAACAATATCGTATAACTCAAACAACTCCAGATTTATTAAAGAGTCCAAAGCGTCATCATAAGAACACATTTTTTCAACACAAAATTACTCACTTTTTTATAGTGAATAAGTTGAAGTCTTGAAATATTTTTCCTTGTCTCAACTATCGCTCTTTCACTACACCAAACTCAAAATATAAACACAATATAATACTTGTTATCAACTTCTCATCCTTTTCATCTATCACAACACAATGAAGAAAACATCCTTTATATAACTAGGATTTCTTCCACAAATAAATGACAAAAATGTGGATAGTTATTTGAGGAATAGTGGAAAAATTAGTAGTAGATAATGAGGAGAACGTGTCATTATGGTTACATGAGTTACAAAGAATTATGACACCACTTTCTCCACTCCATACAATAATTAATTCATTCGAAAGTTAATCGAGAAAGTCCGCATAGTAATGAGTAGGGGACCTTGTTATGACACTAGTAGGACTAGAACACACAACCACAAAGAATTTTCATAATAAACCATTAACTTGTGTCAAGGGTCAATATATATATATATGATAAAATACATAAATAGGACATTTAACTTAACTTCAAATTATAACTTCGATCTTTAATTTGACAGTGCACAAAGAGGCACTTTAACTATCCAACTCTCAAACAAAAAAAAACTCGAATGTTGCATCCAAAAAACGTGATATTCAGATGCTCTAACATGGATTAGTGAGTCACTCAATGACTGCCAACTAATTAAAAATTTACACGTAGATTTTAGAATATATTTTTAAAAAAACCTAAGTTAATATGCCACTAATATACTGGGGTTAGGGTGAAGGACTCCCCAATTTCACCTAGTTCTCTCTCAAAATAGCGAAACCCTATCAAGATTTCTCTGTGAATCACAGGAAAAATTATTCAAGATTCGTGTTGAAAGTTCATATACTTGGATGTTTATTTGTTCATCTTCCTTTCGTCCAGGTATATTTAATTTTGTCCTTTTAAAAGTTTATTTTTGATAGAAAGTAGAATCTTTTTGTCATCATGACTATAAATTCGTTCCTTTTTACAGCTTTAGTCATATGGATTGTTTGCACACCAAGAAATCTTTATTATGGCTCTTTTTCCACAATGACAAAAAATATAAGGAGCCATTTACATTAAAAACGAGCAGAAAAATCGTGCTAAAGAGAAGAAAAAAAAGCTTCAGTACTAGAATTAGGAAGAAGTGGAAAAAATGGGATTTTGATTTGAAAATATAAAGGTATATATAAAAGGTATTCATTTAGGGTATAATTGTCATTTCAACATTTTTTTTACCGTTGTGGGCCTCGAAATTTACTTCTGACACGTGCGGATTGAGTGCATATCATGCATTTTGCCAGGTAGGATTCGAGTGTTTTATTGTTTAATAATTGAATAGTTAAAGTGCCTCTTTGTGCACCGTCAAAGTTAAAGGTCAAAGGTATAATTTGAAACCAAGATAAGAGTTATATTTATGTATTATGCCTATATTTATTAAATCAAAATTTGACCTTTATATACCATGTAATTTTCAGAGAAGGGGCGTCAAGAGTAAGAGTGGGTCTGCCCCTGGACTAGTAACAATATTTTTTTTATTGTTATATTACTTGTCGATCATGTATACTTGTGTGAGCAATGGACCCGACCACCCCACTAAGAAAATGAGATAATATCTCAGATGGTCATTCAACTATGACCTTTTTTCTCAGAAAGTCACTCAACTTTGATTTTTAACTCAAAAGTCACTCAACTATAAACTATTTTCACAGAAAGTCACTCAACTTTGTTTTTTTAACTCTGAAGTCATTTAACTATAAGATGTTTTTCTCAGAAAGTCACTCAACTATGAATATTTTACTTACAAAGTCACTCAACCTTTTATTTTACTTATTTTCCCCAAAATTATTTCCTTATCTCTTGTGCGTTTTTTTTTAATTAACTAATGAGGTGCATGATTTGATAGGTTTAATTTTGAACTTTGAATATAACACAAAGACAGTTATAAAATGCACTCAAATTAAACAACAATTTTCAAGTTAAACTGTTCGACTTAATTCCATTTCTTTATTTTTCCTAGTAACAAATTAGTAACTGCTTAATTATTACAATAATATGTTGTTAACATCATTAATTAGGTGCTAAAATTATATATAAATCAAGTGATTAGTATTCATTGGTCACTGGTAAAATATAAGATATAATATTCTAAATAATTACTAGTAAAACATTAGACATAATATTAAAAACAATTATGCTTCATTACAAAAATATTAGGACGTCACGACGGACAATAATGTTCTAGTCAAAACCTTCAGTTATATTATTGATTAATATTATCCAAAAAATTTCTTACAAATATAATTCTTAATTTAATATTTTGCTTAACTAAAAAAAATAAAGAACGCATAAGATAATAATTTTGGGAGGAAAAGGTAAAATAAATGGGGTCACTGTTATATTTTTAATTATAGATGGGCATTAAATGGTTTAAATAGACATTTATTTAATTCTTAATATTTTGGTTTTGATAAAAAATCATGTCAATAAATTTTAATTTAAAAAATTAACTTAATAGGTTGAGCGACTTTGGAAGTAAAATATTCATAGTTGAGTGACTTTTGAATTAAAAATCAAAGTTGAGTGACTTTCTGAGAAAAGAGAGTATAGCTGAGAAAATAATCTATAGTTGAGTGACTTTAGAGTTAAAAACCAAAGTTGAGACTTTCTGAGAAAAAAGTCTATAATTGAGTAACCATCTATGATATTATCTCCTAAGAAAATACAGGCAACACACGATCGATTGGTTTCAAGTCAACACTAGATAGCAAATTCTATTGATTGCTTTCTCTATAATCTTGTCAAGTCACATAAAAAAACGAGAGCTGACTTTCAATACACAATAAGGCTACCTTAGTAAATATGTTCATGTTAGTGGGGACACAATTTGAAATTCAGGTAGTTTTTCAAGCTTAAAAATATTTTAGGTCACAATCTAACTTTAACTTATTATAGTTGGTTAGTGGGAGCATACATTGTTTAAGGTAGAAGATTGCTGGCTTAGTCCTTATTATAAAGTTTGTTACAATTATAAAATTAAGTTGGTAGCTAAACCTTATCATCAAGAAGAAGACTATTAACATTGTTTATGCATAACCTCAAGTAAAAACTATAGTTATCCACTGAAATTCAGCCCTTTGTCAGTTCGATTCGTTATACTCTGATACAAACATTTATGTTCAAGCATTTTTCCATTCAATTTACCAATGATAATTATGTCTTCCAATGTATGTTGCATAGCTCTCTTCATTGCCTTCTTTCTGATTCCATTTGTGAATTCAGTGTCCTTTCAAATATCTCGATTTGGGCCGGACGTGACTGACATACTCTATGAAGGAGATGCAGTTGCGTCTGTAGGAGAGATAGAGTTTAACAAAGCGAGCTATCTATGTCGCGTTGCTCATGCCATCTATAGAGAGAAAGTTCCACTTTGGGATCCTGATCATGACTCCACAAAGCTTGCTGATTTCTCCACGCGTTTTTCGTTCACTATAGATACTCAAAATCGTTCCTCATATGGTCATGGTATAGCATTTTTCCTAGCTCCAGTTGGTTTTCGAATTCCTCCCAACTCAGATGGTGGTTTTCTTGGACTGTTTAATACAACCACTAGTGATTCAGCTCAAAGCCAAATTGTTTCTGTTGAGTTTGATTCATTTTCCAACGTCGAATGGGATCCTCCATTCGAGCACGTTGGTATCAACAACAATTCAATTGCTTCATCTGTAACAGCTCCTTGGAATGTTAGTTTACATAGTGGTAATCCTATTGAGACATGGATTACTTACAATGCTACAACAAATAATCTTAGTGTCATTTGGAACTATGGAACAGGCCCGAATTCGAGCATGTTTTACATAATAAAACTCAGAGATGTTCTGCCTCCATGGGTCACAATTGGATTCTCTGCTGCAACAGGACAAAATGTCGAGAGACATACACTTGAATCGTGGGAATTCAGCTCGAGTCTTGATATAACAGAGTTAGGTGGAAATGATCGCAAAAAGATTGGACTGATTACAGGGCTAACAACATTAGGTGGGATTTTGTTTGTGAGCGCGATTTTGGCTTTGATAGTTTTGAGAAAACGTAGACGAAAGGTGAAGGGAAATCCAGAGACAATAAGCTTAACATCATTCAATGATGATCTTGAAAAGGGGGCAGGGCCAAGAAAGTTTTCGTATAAAGAGTTAGATACTTCAACTAATCATTTCTCAGAGGAACGAAAATTAGGCGAAGGAGGATTTGGAGAAGTTTACAAAGGGTACCTCATCGATCTTGACATAGCGGTTGCTGTAAAGAAGATCTCGAGAGGGTCTAAGCAGGGGAAAAAGGAATACATAACCGAGGTGAAGGTTATTAGTCGATTAAGGCATAGAAATCTTGTGCAACTAATCGGTTGGTGTCATGATCAAGGTGAGTTCTTACTTGTTTACGAATTCATGCCAAATGGTAGCTTAGATTTTCATTTGTTTGGTAAGAAGAATCCTCTTAGTTGGACTATGAGGTACAAGATTTCACTTGGTTTAGCATCCGCGTTGCTCTATTTACACGAAGAATGGGAGCAATGTGTGATCCACAGAGACATAAAATCGAGCAACATAATGCTTGATTCAAGTTTTAATGTCAAGCTTGGTGATTTTGGCCTAGCTAGACTAATGGACCATGAATTAGGTCCTCAGACTACAGGGCTAGCAGGAACTTTAGGTTATTTGGCTCCGGAATACATAAAAACAGGACGAGCAAGCAAAGAGTCGGATGTATACAGCTTCGGAATAGTTGCATTAGAAATTGCAACAGGAAGAAAGTCAGTTGATCCAGGGACAGGGAAATGTGATGCAGGATTAGTAGAGTATGTTTGGGATTTTTATGAAAAAGGAAAACTTCTTTCTGTTGTTGATGAGAAATTAAACATGGATTTCGAACAAGAACAAGTAGAACGATTGATGATCACCGCATTGTGGTGTGCTCATCCCGAGAGCAATCTAAGGCCATCTATAAAACAAGCAATTCATGTTCTAAATTTCGAGGCATCGTTGCCTAATCTTCCAATGAAGATGCCTGTTCCTGTGTACTATTCACCTAGGCCATGTGGTGAACCAATAGTTAGCTCGGGGGAGCCTACGATGACTTACACAAGCATCGATGTGGGTCGATAACTATTTAATTACTTGAAATGAGCTTAAATGGAGCGATATGGTTAATAATGACTTCAATTTACTTGAGATTGTGGTGTAGTAATAGTTATTGATGTTGTAGTAGTATTTGTACAATACAATGGCTTGTAAATCTTGTGGATCTTATATATGTGAAATAAACAAGTACATGTAGAGTTAAAAGATACGTTCCACAAGCAACTATTTTACCTCAAAATTCATAAAATTGAAATTTCCGATCCATCACTATAAATCATATAAAGATTAGGGTAGTTTCAAATGTTTACAATAAATATAGTCATGTTTTATTCACATAAAAAATAGCCAAAAACGTAGGAAGTATACAGTGATTATACAATATAGCTTGTCAAATATCTTAGAAAGTATACACTGACTATACAATATAGCTTATCTATACATGAACTATATATTATGATAAACTCAAAAGGTGAATATAGTTAACTATAGATGAAATATACACTGAGTATACATTGACTATTCGATCTCGATGAACTCAAAATCACCTCTAATAGTCCCAAATTTTATATATGAAATCCTCTTGATGTTTCGAGTCTTTTGATATATAATTCGTTCAAAACGATTTATATTTGCGGTATATCGAATTTTATTTATTTTATTTTTTAAAGAAGAAGAAGCAACTGTGGTTATTAAAAAATATATATACTTAATAATTAAGATCTGAATTGATTAAGATTCATAACTTAATAAATAAATAAAGTCAATAAATAAAGTCAATCGGAATATTTAAGATTAAGACCTTTATTAAGTGCAAACACATGAGAGCCTTGTTGTGCTTGGTTCAAAATTTTCTTTGACATATATGTTATTCAGGTTGACATAAGAAAAAATAATACTCAATTTAAGATGATCCTTTACAAGACCATCCCATTTCATGTTCTTCAAACCTTAGGTCCGTTAGAAATTCTTCGAGACTGCTCTATCCTAAATTCTAACTCACATCTTTAAAATACGTACATATTCTATCGAGGATATATCTTGAATATCACATAATCTCTCGAGTATTCGTAAAAAGATCAACATAACACATACAATGTTGTTTTTAAAAAATCAAAGCCATCAAGATGCAATCTTCCTCAAGATCAACTTGAAATAGTGAGGTGTTGTCCGATGTTCGTGGCTATCAAATATAGCATAAAGAAGTCAAAATCATCCTACATTTGAATAAATATGCTACTATACAACTCACAAAGAAAAATATAAGAGGTACACATAAAATGCTATTTTTTCTCAACGCCGAAGCAATCTTCCTCAAGATCAACTCGTCATAGTGAAGTGTTGTCTGACGAAAATCAATAATCATTTTATATTAAAAATATATATGCTACCAACAACTCTCGAATCATGAAGAAAAATTAAAAAGAAAGAATCAAGAAAATACACAAAATTACAAAATCACTTAACGCTAGAAGGAGGGCTTGAACCTCCGACCTTGTGGTTAACAGCCACACGCTCTAACCAACTGAGCTATTCCAGCTTGATGATAACTTTTGTATGTTATGACTTATATTACTTACAATTAATTTCAATTATAAATCTATTTCTATATATCAATAAAATAAATATATGCATTAGTAAATTCTAAGTATCAATTGTCTTTGCCTATTTAATATTTTAAATTTACTTCATGTAAAATAAACTATAAAATATGTTTTCTTCATCTATTTTAGTTTGAAGATGTTTAACTTCGCTTTATAACTATCTTTTATATAATTATATATATTTTGAGTGATTTACTAACGTAGTTGAATCAAAGCAATAAATGAATAAATCGTGACTTGTTCAAACTTAAATGGGTTAGATGGATTTAATTTTATCATTTTTAATTATGTTTTTTCACGAATAAATATGTTTATCCTACTTAAAGATCTTCAATTATTACAAGCTAACTCAGCAACTAATATATTTTTATATTTTCTACGAACATGAAATTTCTTAAAGACTAAAAATACTTTAAGCAAATATTTACGTACTCTATTATCCAAGCATACCAACATGATTTATAACTTTAACACGAATGGTTTATTATATCAATTTCAATATAAGATATATGCATCTACCAATTCAATTTTATACAAATTAAAATATAAAATTGATTAATTAAGGTTAAATTAAATAATATATTTATATATTATGTCGTAAATACTATTTTTTCTGTTCCAATTTATATGATTTACTTTTTTTAGTCAATCTAAAAAAAATAACACATTTATATTACTGTTTAACTATAAAATATTCATTTTACCCTTAATGTAATGATTTATAGTTGCACAAATATCTATTACTAATTTCATACCACAAATTTAAAAAGTTTTCCTATTTTTTTTTAAACTTTATGGTGAGTTAAACTAACTTAAATAAAAATGGGACGAGAGACTCAGAGGCGGAACTAGGTGGAGGTTGGTGGGTCCGGACGAATCCACTAGATTTTTGTAGCTTTGTATTTGTATCAGAAAATTAAATAAATATATGTATGTTTACATGTGAACTCCTAACAAAATTGAATAACATCTCAGTGGTAAGGAAAGCGATGGAAATGTCTTCAAACTTCACCATCAACAAAAACTTCTCTCGCTCTTTTTTTTTTTTAAAGGAAACATGTTTTGCAGTATTTTTCTCTTTTGTCCTAAAATTTAGAACCTCAAATTTTTAATTTTGGCTCCGCCCGTATTACTTGACGTAGGGTCTACTCCAGTCAAATGGCTGCCGGAAACGCGGCTAATGCTCTTTATTTTTTTTGTGTGTGACTAATGTTTTTTCTTATAAAAAATAAAAAATAAATGTGTGAGTAAGGTTTTTTTTTTTTTTTTTTTTTAAATATTTAATTTTAAATTTTCCATGTGTGACTAATTGTATGAATGAAAATTGGAAACCGACACCAAAAAACTAAAGTTCAAAGTAGTTTGACCATTTCCCACGGTTTAGTATCATCTCCGCCCACATTATCGGTTTGTTTTTACAAGAAAGACACTAGTCATGAAAAACTTGCGGACGGGCTTAATGTCATTAATAATGTAATACCTCCCAACAAAGGGCAGTCGACTCCGTATTCAAGGGGCTCGAACTCGTGATTTTTTTATTAAAGATAAAAGAGTACTTACCACTCCATCACAACCTCATTGGTAATAAATAAAATTATAACTAAAGGATATGAATCTAAAATTAAATGACACAGCAAAATGGGGCCTCATAAATTAAAAAAATTGTACACTAGTTAAATTAAAGTACAAAAAAAATAAAATATTATTTTGAATTTTTTTAAAAATATTTTTGCTGAAGCAGACATGTTGAAGAAGAGGCGCTTGCTTCAGCCTCAAATTCTCTCTTATATAATAAGAGAAAGAGAAAAGACATAAAGTGACACATGAAAGTTGTTTCGAATTTTCAAAAAGACACTTTAACTTTGCGGGTGTCCTATTACCCCATAAAATATTTTAAAATCACAATAAATACACACTTTTTACACAATCTGCATTCTCAATGCATGAGCATGAGTCTCACCCCAATTAATAATATAATTACATATTTTTTCCAACCCATTTAGTAAAAATTGGATAAAATCTTGACCCATTTACTTTTTAATCATGTTCCACTCCATTTAACCCTAAACCCCTTTCAAATTTTCACTCTACTCTCTCTTTGATGATCAAAACCCTAAGAATTTCAATAGTCACAATAAATTTATTTTGCGGTGATAATTTCTTGAATTATGAAGTCAAAACGGAGAAGTGAAACTTACATGTTAATTGCTACTTGATTTGAATGTAAATTTTGGTTAAAAAATGTTATTTTTATATAGTAGTGATTTTTTGAAAAATCATCTTTATAGTGATTTGTTGTTATTTTCTTCTTGTGCTATCTATTAATCATGTGTATGTAGTGTTAGTTTAGGATTGCTTTGAGTTTGAGGGGTCGTTTGGTAGGCTGCATTAAAATAAATAATCCATGGATTATGTATGGTATTATTTAGTACTATGTTTGGTAGGAATTTGGGCCTATGTATAACTAATCCATGGATTAGTTATACCTCCTACATGGTATTATAGGGTGTATTACTAATACCTTCCATTTGGAGGTATTAGTAATACATTGGATATAATACTATGGGATAAGTCTATGTAAAGACAAAAATATCCCTCAAATCATTTTAATTATTTTATTTATTTTCTTGATTTTATGTTTTATATTTGTACTAGTAAATTTATTTAAATAAATTAGCTTACAAATTATTTAGAGAAATTGCTTGTTATTACATAAATTCAATACAAATTAATATAATATTTGAAATGTGAGTTGCTTAACATTAACTAATTAAAAGGGCAAATATATCAACGTCTTAATTGAATGTATAATTTTTATATATATATATATATATATATATATATATTTGTGTGGCTTCTAATTATTTGTATTTGAACAATTTATAAATTTGCATACATATTAAAACTACAACTTGCAATTTTTATGTGTAAATGTAGATGATTTATTCAGTTTTACTATTGTTTGTCTTTTTAATTTTAAAAATTGATAGTTTATCTTTTTTTTTTAAATTGAAAATTGACATTTTGTAAGTAATCAATTTACTAAGATGACAATTATTTATCCTCAAATAATTTAAGTGGGAAAAAAGGCAAACATGACAACAAAATTGTTCTTCTCATAGCTAGTTAACATAAAAAAATAATATTGTCCGACAATTATTTACCTTAACCTAATTACATAATAATTCAAGGATATAATTGGAAA
>JAJOOO010016077.1:0-20574 GCA_029582685.1 Solanum piurae
AGAATGTATCACCATATAATATTAATAGTTAAAAATTTAGATGGTCACTCTGTTTCTACCTTTCTAATCATTGAACTTCATAGTCGTTATTTTTTTTTGCATTTTAAAAAAAGTTACTTAATTTTATCAAATTAATTTCTATGATTATTATTCCTAGAAATGTAATTTCCACTACCTATTATTTACGATCAAGATCATAAATACTTAGTTTTTTTAAATTTTAACAAAAATGATGCTTTTTTGATAATTCAAGTCCAAATAATAATGTGAAGAATAAGAGAAACAATATAGTAGAAGAGAGCAATATAGAATAAGTTTCTTCTTCCTTTGAAGTCTGTACAATACAATTCTCAAGACCTTTATTTATATGATTATATTCAAAAATATCCAAAGGTGTTGAAGATCAGGGGTTTATGCAAAATCAATAAAAAAATATTGTATGTGTGTCTATTACTACACATGAAGAAGAAATTTATACCAAAAATTATACCTAGAAATTATGAACATAGTAATATTCCTTCTAGACACAAAGATATATGGGCTACATTTAAGATGAAGCTCACAATAAGCCCAAATCTACTTAAGTATAAATTTTAGGAATCACATAGTTTTAATATGAAATTACAATCTATCCCTATTTAATTTGTAATTACATTAATCTCTAAAAATGTATAATAAACCGGATACATAATATGTAGCTTGGATACATTAAAAACTAGCTCGGATACATTATAAAATAAATCGGATACGTAATATATAGCTCGGATACATTAAAAACTAGCTCGAATACATTATAAAATAATTTAGAATTAGGAGAGAATAAGGGATTTTAGAGGTTTTTAGAAATGGAAAGGAATATTAGAAAGGAAAATTCACCCCCCATATATATTTAAGGGACAATATTACGGGTTTTAAATCTACTTCTAAAATATTATTGCTTATAACATTTTAATTGCGGGTTATAACAAATCACTTTTTATTTATAAATCAATTTAATTTCACTTTATTAAATAATTAGTCTTCTATAATTATATTTTTATTATTAAGTGATATAAATAAAGAATCAATCATAATTATCTCTTACACATATTTAGGGATTTTACCTTGATTCTTATTTTTTTAACTTATTTTTTTACTGTCTTCTATAATTATATTTTTATTATTAAGTGATATAAATAAAGAATCAATCATAATTATCTCTTACACATTTTTAGGAATTTTACCTTGATTCTTGTTTTTTTTAACTTCTTTTTTTACTGTCTTCTTTAATTATATTTTTATTATTAAGTGATATAAATAAAGAATCAATCATAATTATCTCTTACACATTTTTAGGGATTTTACCTTGATTATTGTTCTTTTTTTACTGTCAACGTCAACCCCCCCCCCTCCGTCACCACGTCTTTTCTAGTCTTCTCACACGCCATATCAACACCCCACCACCCCCACGCTAAAAAAACATTTTCTCTTTCACCTCTTCTCTCGTCTCTTGTAGAAACCATTTCTACATCTCAATATCACCAGAAAATCTTCATTCTACGATCAAAAGAAAGGCCAAATTCACAATAATAAGAATCAAGTTTTTAGGATATTTTATAAAACATGTCGAAGAAATCTGAGCATACTCCTAGAAAGAGCCCCAGATTAGTAGAAGCGAGTTCTACTGTTGAAATTGAGGCTCCAGCCTTTAACATATTGACTCAAACATCGTTGCCAAACAAGAATGCAAGTCTGGCGAGAAAGGTTGTTACCGCTCAAAAGAAGAAACAGATTTTGAAAAAGGAGAAGAAAAGTGAAGCAAAGAACATGCTCCGGATACCAACAATTATCCTACACCAAAAACCACGAAAATCAAATTTGAAATAGTTGATTGCAGTTTAGACTCTTAATTGTTATATGTTTTTTTAATTTTTGGATGATATATAGGTATTTGTTTTTGCTACATTTTTTTACAACAATATAATATGCACTGTTTTACATTGTCAAATTTATTCTTTTAGTAATGTGTTCCAATTAGATACCAACTTTATACATCTTTATTTTAAATTTGTCAAAAGTTTCAAGTTGGATACCAACATTGGCCAGATTTTTATTGGACTTTAGTATTAAAAACACCTCATAAACATAGTACAACACAATTGTATACATTGTTACAATTAACTAGTTCTGTTAAAATAATTACATTCTGTTTCATATAATTTCAGGGTATCAACTCTATACAAATTGGATACAACATTAACTAATTTTAGTTTGGATATCAGTTTGAAACCAAATAAACACCAATTAAAATCACATGAAATAATTTTATGTTTGCTTACATTGTATCTCATTGATATCCAAATTGAAAAATTAAGAGTGGCATTAAATTGGTTTCCAGTTTTATATAATTGATATCCATTTTGTAATATAATTGATATTTTTAACTTGAAAATTTAAGACAAAAGAACTAAAATCTAAAAAATGTATGAAGTTGGTATCCACCTTGTATAAATATTGTAAATTGAATATGAAAATGTAAAACAATGACCATTATATAGTGTATCCACCTCAATTACATCTTGTTTTATATTTTTTTCAAGTGGGACACCAAGTGGATACCAAATGAATATCAATTGTAAATTACATTAACTAGTATCAGTGAAAATTTAGTTGCATGCCAAATGGGCACCAATTGCATACCAGCAAAACTTAATAAACTATTCACTATATAATTGAAAAATAATGAGTACATTGTCACAATTAAACAAAACATAAGTTTAAAACACAAAATAAAAGAAAGCATGATTGTGTCACAATTATAAATTATGATTTTTTGGTGTAGGGTAAGTTGAACATGTCTTGTTGTGGCCCTCTCGACGACATGCACTGCATGTAACTTTAGACCTTTTGAATTTCACATCAGCAAATCCCTTCCAGCGTTCAAATTAAGGTCTTCCTACAATTCTTTTTGAATCAGGCGGCAATAACTTAGGCTCAGACATATAACTTGGTATATCCCACGTATTCTCGCATGGTAGAGGTTCAATAGAGATGACATATGCATCTTCAAAATTCTTCAAGCTATAAAAGAGAGATAAATAATATGTTTCATGCAGTCTTCTGTACCTAAGAACTGACATTGCATGTTCACAAGTATCTCATCATTTTGTACATATTTTCCTGTTCCATCAAAAATTCATTGTGTCAGTATTACAGGATACAAAGTAAAAATACATATGGTATACCAGTATACCAATTTCATACAACTCTTATTCACACATTTCAGGCCAAAAGTCATAAATTATACATACTGGATCATGCCACTAGAATACCAAAATAATTCCAACTTATAAATTTTACTTGTCATTTCTTCAACAAACTATATACCAAATTTATTACATTATTATTCACCAAATCCATTATAATATAATGTAAAAAAAAATCAATTCACACCAGAAATCATACCAAAAAACATTTGCAATTGCCAAAACTGAAAAATGGCTTAGACAAATATTGAAAAAAATCAATATTCATACTAAAATATAACATTATACATTTAAAAAAAATTGAAATCAGTATACAAATTTAATACAATTGTTATGCACAATTTTTATGCATAATCCATGTCAAAATTATATCTATTTCATGTCATAAGTCTTCACTTTTTCACAGTAGAATCATTCCAATATAATATTAAAATAATACCACTTCTTAATATTAATTTTTATTTATTAGATAATCAGAATACGAAAAATAAATTTTGTGTAATTTTCTTAACCAGAAACATAAAAAAAAATGAATGTTCATACAAAAATTTATACTAATTTCAAACAAATTTTATGTAATTTCAAAAAATAAAATTTTATAAAATTTCAAAACGCCATAATAAAAACTATTACACACAAACATAACCTGGAAAAAAAAATTCAGTACCACTGTTCAATTTTGTTCGTTTGGTTTGTATAATAATACAAATAAAACCTCGCAAAAAACACTAACCTGAAGGATCTCATCTACCACCATGCTTTATCTATACTGATAACAAATCGCCAATTACAAGAAAGTGAAGATTATTGAATAAAAATGAAAATGAAATAGATGAGACCGACGACTAACAAGAGAAAATTTCGAGAAGAGAGAGAAACGTTTGAACATAAAATTAAAATAAATCTGTTTGAAAGAATTTTAACTGTTCAAAGCTAAACAAGGAAAATAAATATTTCTTTTTTTATGACTCATCTTAATTATCATTTATTTTTTCAAATTATTTACTACTACTATATCCATTTTTACCTTATTTAATTTTCACACTTATTGATTTTTATTGAAATGTTAAAACTTACAATTTATTATTGTTATAACTTGAAAGATAAAGAATAATGTTATAACTTATAATTATTAGTCTTATATGTGGAAATTATAAAATTTTCACTATTAAAAATAAGGGAAACATAAGACGTGTATTTCAGTAATTTTTCCAAACCTCTTAAGACTTGGGATTAATTTGGTGGGCCGAATGGACTCACATAGTTATTTGGGCACAATTCAAGTTGATCCATCTAAAGGCATGGGCTAAAAGCTAAGAAAAGATGTATCTTATATTGTAAAACATTGTGCAAAATAGTAAACATTTAAGGGAAAATTATACATAATGGCAAACTATTAATTCAAATTAAATGGTATAACCATACTTTGATTTAATTGTGCCCTGTAGCAAACTGTTTGCCAGTCGCTTCTCTCCCTCAAACTCTCACTCGCCACTCTCCCTCTCTCGCTCGCTACTCTCCCTCTCTCGCTCGCTACTCTCCCTCTCTCGCTCGCTACTCTCTGTCGCTCGCCTCTCTTGCTTTATACAAACAGAAATGTATAAAGCGAGTTTCTGTTTGTATAAAGCGAGAGAAAATTGTATATACACATGCAAATACATATATCTTCGTCCTATACACTTATAATTATACAATACAAATATTCCCCTGTCCAATACTCTTTTGCCTTTCTCTCTTTCTCGCTTTATACAAACACAGATTATACAAAATACAATGTATAATTTATGTTTGTATAAAGTGAGAGAGAGAACGGTATTTGATATACAAAAGTTTTATTTCAATTCAATTGTATACAAATTCAAATTTTATACACATATACAAACACATAAAATTAAATTGAGAAACTCTCAACGATTTATACAAACGAGAGGCTGACAACAATTTATACAAATGGCCTACCAGTGAAATTATACAATCTAAAGAGGAGCCAGCGAATTATACAATTGCTTCTTTTGTATATATGTATAGCAAAATAGCCTAGTCATAGCATGTTTGCTATGGAGCGCAATTATGCAAACTTTGCTATAGCAAACAAATATGAATTTTGTGTTTGCTATATGTGAAAGTTGCTCAACATTTAAACGGTATTAAATGCTATATCAACTGTTTTGGAAAATTGTGGTTCATACCATAATTTTCCCAAATCTTGTTATTCATTTAATTTGTATAATTCACCTAATTTGTACAATTCGCCTGATTGTATAAATCAGAATTTCATATAATTCAGTTCCTGATTGTATAAATCTAAAATTTGTATATGCTTACCCTATCTATTTGTATATGATATATGAAAAATTCACAATAAATTACTCTATTTATTTATTGGCAAGTGAAATATACAAACGGAGTTCTAAAACATCCTAAATTTATAAATTCAGAATTTGTATATACTTACCATATTTGTATATTCACAAGAAAAATATACAAATGGGCAAGAGAAATATAAAAACTGCGTGAAATATACAAACCACAACCTCCATAGCAAACAAAATTATAGCTATGAAGCGCAATTATCAAAATCATAGCTATAAAGCCTTATTATGTCCATTATGTTTGTTATTTCTGAAATTTTCTCATTAAATAATAATACATGAGGAAATAACACGAAACACATTATTAATGATGCTAATTATATACTAAATAAAAATTTTCTTAATTATATTTTCTGTCAGGAAAATCGTGTTTCCGATACATGTATCAGATGGAAAACATATATGTATCTCAGTTACATACGGGTTAAAATAGGTATAATTTGTTTCATATACTCTGGGGGGAAACGTGATATATATGTATCGGAGATACATTGACTCTCTCACTTGCCTCCCTTCCTGTGTATTTGTATTTTAGAATGTATTTGAGTTTCATAAATTTGTGTATTTGTGTATCCAGTATTAATTGCATATATCTATGCATCCAAAGTTAATCTAATCTAGTGTATGTGATATCAATTTGATCTTGTGCATCTTGTATCAAATATTTAGTGTATCTATGCATATTTACATGTATCTTGATACAAAATATATGTATTTAGTATCAAAACATGCACAAATACATTTATCAATTCATCAATATATAGATACATGTATCTAATATCAAAATATGCACTAATACATATATTCAACATTATATTCATACATAAATACATGTATATGATATCAAAATACATATTGATACGCATTATAAACCAAGCAAAATGAGAGTAAGAGCAAGGGGGAGAGTGAGAAAGAGGGGGAGAGAAAAATTATGTAATTATTTTAAAGTAAATGAGAAATTTAGTATATATCGTAGGTATCTCTGTGTAGGTAGTTTTCTCATAATACATGTATACTAATAATTTTTTCATTATTAATTACCACTATTAATAAGAGGTTACAATCAATGTTGTTCATCAACTTTATAATAAATTTTAAAAATCGTCAATTTTAAATAATAATTAAATAATATATTATTAATGACAATTTAAACACATCTATCTATATGTACAATACAAAATAAGATAGAAGTGAAATTTAAATATACACATACACGAACATATAAACATACCAAAATGAAAAAAAATATACTAATATTTTTCCTCATATCAAACACACGTGTACATCTTTGATTTTTACCTATTTGGTCTTTTAGTACCACAACGGATAGGACAAATAAGAAGAGTGATTGAATTTTAACTATTTGGTCTTTTAGTACCACAACGGATAAGACAAATACAATACGGGGTTCATATTGAGAAATTTTTTCGTGTAAACTCGTGTCAGTTATTGACAGACATCAAATCTAATCTACATTTGAATGAAATGTTGATGGTAAATTTCATGCATTTGTGTAGGTGTATAATTGATGAGATAATATATTATTTCTATAGAAGTTAAATATGAAAAAAGTGAATGAAGTTAAAAATAAAATAATTAATGACGGACAAGATAGAGTTGTTCAGATGGTAAACTCCCCGGGAAAAGAAGTTATGTGTAGTGGAAAGTATTGTAATCATTAAATAATTGAATTAAAAACAAAATAATTATTCACGTTTTTTTTCAATATTTTGCGTTTTTATTGGGTGATTTTCATGGCAATTTTAATACATTTTTGTGGTGGCATTAGTGGCCATAAAAACTAAACCTTTGATGGCGACTTGTATTATTGCCACGAAAAAGTATCAGTCATTTTCCAACATTTGTTTGGAATTACTTTGAACACTTCTCAATATGCAAAAGTCACTACTACTATATCTATTTGTTTGTATAAGAAACATTAAAACTAAAAAACTAAAAGTTGAAAAAAGAAATAAAAACCACATAACATGACAAATTTAATTTGTTTTTTTATTTATTGTTTTCTTCTGATTATTATCATATCTCAAATTTGCATTTTCCACGTTAATTTATTGAAAAATATTTTTCTCATTTAGGTTGAATGGAATAGAAAAATCAACAAGGAAATTCAAAAGGGTTTTCATATAAATACTCTTATTTTGGAGTGTTTTTTTTTCATCCTTAAATTTGTCCGTCTTTAATTTATTCCTACAACACTTTAAGTAAAAATTAAGTGGTAAAAGATATCGCGTCACCAAATAACAACTAATTTTTGCTTGATAATATTTATATTATTGAATCATAATATATTAAATATATGTTATAAGACATAGCAAATTATGTCATATTGCATAATTTAATTCCTATCAAATTTATGATGTATGAAGTAAAAGTTCTTTAAACTTTTGTTGAGCAAATTAGATTTTAGATATGGGGTGAATGCTCCAAAGCAGGCACGAGACTGTTAATGTACATGCTTAGGATTATTCACATTTGATTGCGTCATGAATTCTTTTTATAGGGTCTATTTATATCTTGTATTTTTTTATTTTTTTTTATTTGTTTACTTTGAATTTTACACGTCTTTTGGATTTTATCACGATACATGCACAGAAAAATCCTGTCCATCATCAATAGATCACTCAAATGATGAAGACTACATAGACATTGAAGTCATGAGCTCTTACTATTACTTTTCATCATCATTCCCTAATTCTTCTTCCCCTCGAAACAAAGAATTTGAGTTTCAACTTACAAATTATACTCCCTTTGTTCCTGTTCCTTTTTTATATGTTGTTTTTATTAAAAATAGATTGTCCTTAATATTCGTTATTTCACAAAATTAATGCATAAATGATTTTTTCTTAATAGATCCATCCGTACGATGGAGGAGTTAGGCATGACTCCAACCTGTATATTTACCAAAAATTATAATTACACGGAGAAGGACATAAACCTTAGCCTCCAGAACATTGTGAAAGCTAGTAAACACCAACTCTAGGAACAATTGTAACAAAAAATATCCAGCTTTGTTGGACAAAATGTTGTGAGGCTTAGAGAGCTGAAGCTTTGTTACGAAGTGCATAGTACACATGGGTAATCAATACCCAAATGAAGTTATCTGCTCGCATTGATAATAAATTTATTTTTCTTCAGTTTGAACCTGAAGTTAGGAACACCATCTGCTTCCAACTTCATTGAGGCTCTAACCTTGACCGGAAACTTTGCAGAAACACGAAGTTACCAAAGTTTCGATGAACCAGTGAAGAACATAAATTAATTAACAAAACTAAAATCTGTAAAAACGTATCAGAATCTGAAGAACATAATGGAATGAAGATCAAGCCCACAGAATGCACAGTGTCCTCTTAAGGAAATTATTCCCCTCTAGTATCCGAGGTTTGATTTGGAATATGTCCTCCTAGGATAGAATGATCTCAATCACCAGTGTATTGATACCCAAAACTTTGGTGTCACCGAGCCACTCAACGGCAGTAAAGTACACAATTAAGTTTTGTGCAGAAGAAGAAGAACAATTCAAAAAAATTGTAAGAAAAAATCTGAGGAATGAAAGGTATTTATAGACAAGAGAAACTGGTTTCGAAAGGTTGCAACCTTTCAGAAACCACACGACCATTTATGAAAGTTTGCAACCTTTCAAACGGTCCTGGCTGTTCCTGAAAGTTGCAACCATTCAGAACAGCCATCCGTGTCAAATTGGAACGTTTCGGTTATTTAACTAAATAATTGAAACGTTTTGGCCATTTAATTTAATTTAATTAATTAAATAATTAAATAATCAAAATAAACTTTGTACAAAAATAATCTCTCGATCGATCAAAGCCAAAGCCGAAGCCGAGCCGAGCGACGACGACGACGGCGTGAGGAGGGTCCCTCTTTCCAACCCTTTTAACAACTAGTAGAAGTGTTTCTCTATTTAAACACTTCAATTTTTCTTTCCACCACCAATGAGGGAGAAATGCCTTTTCTTAAAACATAAGAGAATCTTTTCCAATTCTTCTTTTCATCTTTCCTCAATTTCTCATTAACTCTTGCTATACCCAAACAATCCCCCACATTAATGGGGAATTTTCATAACATAAAGGAATGCACAGACGAGTGTGTACTTTACAAGCAAGGATCAATTGCATCTAGATAAGTAGGTTTCCCCTTGGACTTTTCGTAGTGAACATATGTCGTATATACTCGGTCAATCGGTAGATGCGATATCTTTGAACCGTCGAGCTTTAGTGTATACCAAGACAACCATATGTCACACAATTAACCTTTTAGCGTTTATGGTTCTTACAGTTGTGTTCATTTCAGCCATGAAAACCTTCTGGTTTCACGAGTGTATAGAGAATAGGTTTTTGACAAAAAATTCTCTTTGAAGCGGCTTACACTTCACACTCACATAGGTGATTTCTAATCTTTTCATCTCGTAGATACACTATTTGGTCAAATTTACCAAACTTAGCAAATCATTAAAAACTTTAAGCTTTATTAACTCATTAACAAGCCTTAATATTTTAACCTTGTTACTAAACATTGTTTTCATCATGAGAATGGATTGAGTTGATTGACAATGTCAAACCATCAGTCACAACTTTGTTTTTCTCATTAAATCTAGCTCTTGGGATCTCCAGTCTGCTAGATAGATTTACCGCTATGATAACTTGTCCTAAGCCGTAAATTCATTCACTTAGATGATCTTTCAACTGCCTTTCTTACTAGGCTTTTCATTAGTGGATCTGACACATTATCGCTTGACTTCACATAGTCAATTGTGATAATTCCACTAGAGAGTATATGTCTTACAGTACTATGTCTCTGTCGTATATGACGAGACTTTCCGTTGTACATGCCTCTCCCCGCCCTACCTATATATTGCTGCTTGACTATCAAAATGTATGCAAATAGGTCCCACAGGTTTGGGCCAGAATGGAATATCCTCTAAGAAATTTCGGAGCCATTTCGCTTCTTCATCGGCCTTATCTAAGGCAATAAATTCAGATTCCATTGTGGAGCGAGCGATACATGTCTATTTGAACGATTTCCAAGCGACTGCTCCTCCACCAAGTGTAAACACATAACCACTTGTGCATTTTACTTCATTTGACCCGGTGATCCAATTTGCATCACTATATCCTTCAATCACGACATTATATTTATTATAATGCAAAACATAGTGTTGTGTATGTTTCAGATACCGCAACACACGTTTCATTGCCATCCAGTGAGTTTGATTAGGATTACTAGTGAATCGACACAGTTTGCTAATAGCACATGCTAAATCTGGTCGCGTATAATTCATAATATACATCAAACTTCCCAACACTCTGGAATATTCCAATTGAGAGTCACTTTCACCTTCATTCTTTTTTAAATGTAAAGCTTAGATCAATTGGAGTTTTGACATTGTTGAAATTCAAGTACTTGAACTTATCCAATATTCTTTCAATATAATGAGATTGAGATAATGCTAGTCCCTAAGGAGTTTTGAGAATCCTGATCCCTAAGATCAAATCAGCAACTCCTAAGTCCTTCATATCGAACTTGCTGGACAGCATGCGCTTAGTAGCATTTATATCGTCAATATATTTACTCATTATTAACATGTCATCAACATACATACAAATAATGACTTCATGATTCGGAACATTGTTAATATAAACACACTTATCACATTCGTTAATCTTGAATCCATTTGCCAACATTGTTTGGTCAAATTTAGCATGTCATTGTTTGGGTGCTTGCTTGAGCCCATAAACTACAAAGTGACTTCACAAGCTTGCACACTCTCTTCTTTACCAGGAATTACAAACCCTTCAGGTTGTTCCATGTAAATTTCTTCCTCCAATTTGATGAGTCCACAAATTGGACTCATTTAGGGCTATATTTTAATAGAAATTGTATCCTCAAATGCTTATTATATCTCAATATCTGATTAAAACCCTTAAGTATCAAGTATTTGAAGTTTGAAGGAAAGCATGAACACTACTTCGCAAAAAGGAACGAAAAGGCTGAAAAGAACGAGAAAATAAAGGCCTGAAGATCACCGAGTCCACTTGGCGAGTCGCCGAAGGGTATCACTTCGCCTTTTGTTCCAGTTTACTGAGCCTTAAGGGAAGGATCAAGTCGGCGAAAAAAGGGAGCAGTCGGGGCATCGCCGAGAAGTTTCGTGAAGTAATACTATATCGCCCAATGATCCAGAGCACGATGATGCCGAAGGATGGTGCAAGACGACGATGAACTACACCAAAGGGTGAATCGCTGAGTTGATCGGCGATTTCGACTAATGTCGCCAAATGATCCACTACAACACAGATTTTTGAAAACTATAAATACTCGTTGAGAATTATAGCTTAGTATCAGATTTTAGTATCAGATTTTAGTGCTAGATTTTAGTATAAGATTTTAGTACCAGATTTTACTATCAGATTTTAGTATCATATTTTATTATCATCAGATTTTCAATATAGAACAATTAATATAATTTTAGTACTTTTTATTTTTTCTCCGAGTTTGAAGAGGGTTTTGAAAGCTTGAAGAAGAAGAGGGTTTCATCTCCAAGGATTTGAACTTGGGTCTCTTGGATTCTTCATTCTTTGCCTGTAACAATTCTTCATTTTTGGCCTGTAACAAGACTTAAATCTTCATACCCATTTGAACGCAAGCTCATTTAGGTATAAATTTCTATCTCTTGATGTGTGGCTAAAAACCCCAATTCTTCGGGTGTGATTTAGCGAATATGGGTTAAGTTTGTTGTTGGATCTTGCTTGCTGATAGATTAGATGTAGTTTAATGGTGATTTCGTCTAGTAGTTGTGGTTGAATTTAACAAATTTGTAATTGCAAATACAATTTTATTTATGTATTTTCGGCTTGCTCGAGAGAGAGGTCGCGAAACCAAGGCTACTAGATTGATGGCCTAAGGAGTGGGTCGACATGAGGTTCAGCTCGAGAGAGTGAACCCTAGTCCCATATCCTAACACTCCGCTCGATAGAGTGAGTAGGGTAAGGCGTAGGCTGGTCTTCATGCGGCAAGTGGGTGTCCGAGAGGAACCCATTTGAAACGAGGTAAGTTGTTCGAGAGATAATTTATTCCCATGTATAGCTTAGCCTAGTCACTATTACTCTATAAATTTTCTATCGAAAGCATGTACCCAACAATTTAGATTAACTCGTATTCCGGTCACATCCCAAGAATCCCCTCTCATTCATAGATTTCTTTGTTATTTTTACTATTTTTGTTATACTTGAGACAAAACCACCAAATTGATATTTGACACTTTTGTGTCCCCCTTTAATTTACCATGTTTTTAATCGTTAATGTCTTTAGCTACGACTAGTTAGAACTAAAATTTATTTTTCTATTAATTCTCGAAACCACTCCCTTGGGACTCGACCCCAACCATTGGTTAGGTTATTATACTATTGCACGATCGTAAACACTTGCATTGGAAGTTGTGTCGTTAATTACGTAGACATCAAAATGGCGTCGCTGCCGGGGAGTGGTATTATTTGAGAATTCTTAAATTAGTAGAATTTTTGCTCTTCTTAGTTGTTGTTTACTAACCTTATTCTTAGTTTTGTTTTTCTCTAAGTTGTTGTTTGCAGAAACCCTGAGCATGGCTGAGGGAAGTGGTGGTAAGTTAGCTGGGACGAATCAAGAAGTCAAGGGTGCCTTCAAGTTAGCTGCACTGGCAACTCAGCTGAACGACTTAGCCACCAAGATCTCAAAAGTGGAAAACCAGTGCAAGAGCCAAAGGGGGCACATACCTCCTTATGAGCAAGAAAGGTCTAGGAGCAATGAAAATAAATGTATCGAGGATACGCTATTAATCATTCTCTAAAAACTTCATGAACAAGATAGAATGCTATATAGGTAATGAAGGAAAGTGTGGAGGTACTGAATCAGATGAGTGGCTCCCACTCAAGATCAATCAAGTTGATTGAAAACTTCTTGGACCACATATTACATCATCTCTACCCAAGCAGTAAAGGCGGGTTGCCTAGTGACACTAGATCTAACCCCAGAGACGAAATTTGACTGGTAGCTCACGTCGAGCCACGACGTTAAACAAGGCTCTTCTTAGGAGGCAACCTAAGGTTTTAAATGCTTTTGTATGTCTCAGAAATAACGGTGTGTTGAATGAACAGGTTAAAGTGTGGTCAACCCAGTGAATCGCCGAATTGATTAGCGGTCCTGATGGAAACCGCTGTTTGGACCTTTACTTAGACTGAAGGTCCTGTAAAACCTAATGAGGTAAATAACCACTCGGTGTGTCGCTGACTGGATTGGCGAGTGTGACTAATGTCGTCGAATGGTTGCAAACTGGATGGTTTATAATGGCCAAAAGTTTAAAAATTTGAAGTCCTTCACTTTCCCTTGCTTTAACTCTTCACAAATTCACACCAAGGTAGTATTTTCAGTATTCTTATATTCTGCTAGTATTTTGCTTGAGTAACCTGTGCTCAGAGTTAGATTTCTTTGTTGCCTAGATTTTTAATAACATTTTAATTGGCACACAAAGTTAGTTATCCAAACCCCAATTTTACTCTCTAATAGGTTGAACTCTTTTGCAATGATTGTATCTTATTGATGTGTGTTGGGCCTCTCCGATAGGATTAGAATGATTACATGCTTATTTTAATTCAAAAATCTCGCCTGTGTTGTCTGATTGTTGATTGCTCGTAATCTTCGTGCTTTTTAATGAGTTGGGTCATTATTGCATGTTGTTTTGATTGATTGGGTGAAGTCTTAGTAGCCCATGTTAGTGCTAAATGTTAAAAAATTTCTCAATGATAGAGAGAGTGACACCACTCTTAAGAGCAAATGCGGCAAGTTCGGGAGAACTCTGAGTATTCCAGGGTGATGGGTAGTATGGGTCTTGTTCGAATTTCGTTAGTGCATGCTTTGATTTTGCTTTTGGGGTTTGCGGGATTGAATTCGAGAATATGGATTGAAAATAGGCACGTTGGACCATTTGGCAAGCTGGGTTGAGCTCGCTGAATCGATCGGCGGTTCACCCAATGTTTCCTTCTCACCCTTATTATTAGGTCAAATTGGATGAGACTGTAACTTTCGGCGAGAAGCCATGAGTCATCTAGCGCACTCGGTGACTCGCCGAAAGTACTCTTGACCGCCTTCCGTATGCTACCCTTGAGACCCTGATGCACTGTAACTTTCGGCGGACAAACCCTTGCTCGCCGAAAGTAGTCGGCGATTCGCCGAAATGACTCTCTTATCGCCGACTTGCCTTAATTGTTTAGCCAACCCATCGGCGAGTCCAATTTAGTTCGGCGAGTCTTTCTGCAGAAAGAGTCATTGTGCCTGAAGTTAAGTTGTTCTCTTATGCTTTTTGATCTTTTGCAGATATGGTACACACCAATT
Source organism: Solanum piurae (assembly GCA_029582685.1). NCBI lineage: Eukaryota > Viridiplantae > Streptophyta > Magnoliopsida > Solanales > Solanaceae > Solanum > Solanum piurae. Next base: position 15,014 of record JAJOOO010016077.1, read on the forward strand.
TAACCAAGCAACCACAGAAAAAGGCTAAATGCATTATGATTAATGAAGGAGGATCAAACCCTCCAAAGAGAAAAAGGGATGACCTCCAACCAGGAGATAAAGGCAAACGAAAAAAACACATAGCTAGGAAGGGCACAAATGTTGAACCAGCATTTTCTAAGCCGGAGGATGAGCAACCTTTGATGAATCGAAGGAATGAACTCAAGGCTAGAGCTCTGCCCACCTCTACCGGAACCCCTTTAGCTGCCACTTCCCCGACTACTGAATCAGTGCCAACTCCAGCACCACCTCCAACACCACCTCCACTCCCCGTAGCTCCACTCCACCCAGGCTGCTGAACAAATTAAAAGGCGATGGTTTACAAACCATTCTAGAAGAAAAATTACTATTTGTGGAGGGCTTGGAAGACATGCACGCTGAGGTGCTTGACACACTTAGATATCATGAATTGGAGTAGTTCACTAGGCCACGGGGACCTTACATTCTTTTATGGGTCTGAGAATTATACTTAGCCTATGGAGATTTGGTCCCACAGAATAAGAAGAGGGCTAGTGAGTTCCGACCGATGAAGTCAGTTATGGTTTGAGGCAAGGAGGTGGAGTGTCACATCAATCATATTAATGTTGTATTGGGTCGACTACTGCACTCGGTACTGCCCTACAAAAGTTTGCGTATTGTTCCATCCTTGAATAACTTAAAGGGTTAGTTAGCTCTTATGATCGCTAACACCACCCCGAGGTGGATGGAGGCAAGAGCTCCGATTGAGAAGAGGGATATGAACATTGCCTCCCGGTATTAATTTGACTTCATCGGCAACACTATCATGCCATCCTAGAACGAGTCCATTCTGCCTCATCCTAAGGCGGCTTGCCTTGGTTCTATCATGGCTAAGAGGCGAATCGACCTAGGATTGCTAGTGTCACAAGATATGGGTATGAGAGCCAAACAGACACATACGTTTCTGCCCTTTCCTGTTCTGATCACTGAGTTATGCCGGAGTACCCCGGGATGCTGTTAGCGATATAGAGGTCACCCCATCTTCCTCCACCGATATTCAACGTATAGAGGCCGAGTTCACACGAGAGGAGGCTGACAGGAGGAGAGCAACTCCAACAGATACTTCTTCAGAGGTCGATGTTGACTCATTACCAGCAGGAGTACCTTCGTCTACTCCGGCTTCGGAGTCTTCAGGTATCCCGCCCCTCCTTCGCTTTCACAGACTCCAGGTGCCTCCTCTTCCTCCCAACCTACCAGAGTCACTCATGCCATGATCCTGAGGATGGGGCAGCTGACCTATTCAGTGGATGTGAGGGCGACGCGATTGGAAAGATCTATCCCAGGGATGATTGACAGTGCAATTTTGACTGCATTGACCCCCATTAGGACTATTGTTGATGGTTTGACGGCCAAAGTCACTACTGCGAGAGCAGACAGGGGGAGACACCTGAGGTTTCAGCATTAAAAGCCGAAATAACAGAGTTGAATAAGGATGTAGCCTATTTGAAGGCTACCAACTTCACTATACTGATACAGGGAGCAGATGACGAGGATGCTCCTAAGACCTCGGGGATTCCTTCGACTACTACGGGAGATGTGCAGAGGGATGATACAGGGCATGCAGAGTCGGATGCAGAGATTGATGAGGAGTTGATATCAGTGAATGCTGAGGAGACACAGAAGAGCATATATGAGGGCATATTCAGAGACTTGCAAGATCTTATAGGGACGGTTGTGCAACCGATGATCTAGACATCATCGACTGAGACGTCCATAACAGCTCCTAGTGGATTCAGCATTGCTATTCCGTCTAAGGCTACTCCGGGCACTGATGCCCACACACAGACTGCTACACCAGCTACTGAGACTCCGACAGAGAGAGAGACTGCATAGACAGGATCTTTCTTTACCTCCTTCTATGTCTTATTATACTTTTACTTTTGGACACTTTTATTTGCATTTGAGGACAAATACTTTTTTATTAGTGGTGGGGTGAGGCCCACACTTTTTGTGTTGATATTCGTGTTTTGTATATATTTGGGTTGTTCTGTTTAAAATTATTTTTACACTGCTTTTTGTGGATGTTTGAGCTCATGGCTTTCTTTTGTTTTAAATTACAAAAATGATTTTGACCCTTCCGAAAAGTTTTAAAATTTTCCAAATTTTTTTGCTAACTCTCGTGTGTTGAAAGTGGTTGTTCTTTTACAAAATTTAAGTCTCAGTTCCAATCAATACTGATGACTTGAATAATGCTATCAATTGAACAAACATGAATGTGCGGCTATGACGAGACCCGATGAAGTTGCATAGACAATATGTGAACTATTTGCATCTTGTTGTGATTAGCCATTTATCAATTGATTCTCTTGTTGACCGTTGCACAGTAGCGAAAGTGTGTAGTCTTGTTTGACTTTAGTGTCGATGCCTTGTGTGATGAGCTTACTTTAAACCATGCATGATAGATCCTAGAATTTTCCCCGTTGGTCCAGTCAACTAGGTGATGTTATCTCTTGATATGATCTTAGGTAACTTCTAAGAGTGTGAGCCAATTTGACATATACCTCTTTTGTGACCTACCTTGTGGGTGTGTGAATCTCTTTTGAACACCCCTTGAGCCTTACCTTTCTTTGAAAGAAACTTGATGAAACCATAACTTTTCTTTAATCCACTACCTATAATCCTCTTGAATTGTGGTTAGTTGAATAGCCAACTTAGGCCAAAGGCCTAAGTTGGGGGTGTGGTAAAACGAAAAGGGGAAGTCAAGAAAAGCAAGGAAAGTCTCCTCTCACCTATATATTTAAGAAAAATGGAACCCCTCCATAAAAAAAAAAGAGAAAAAAAGAAAGAAAAAGAAAAAGAATGAAAAATAAAGTTGTGGAATAAATGTACAAAAGAAATGGGGTTTCCAAACAATCCATGGAAAGTGAATAATAGGATGACTTATGAACACTAAAGAGAATGATGAAGAAAAAAGAAAAGGAAGTGTTGTGAGCACCACAGTTCATGAGGATGAAAGTCACTGAGCCTAAATGACCATACATTTGCACTCAGTCCCAATACAAACCTTGAAAAGACCTTTTACATCTTGAGTAAGCCGAACCAAAAGTCGATTGGAAAATAAGGGCAAACCTATGGGTAAAAACATGCATTGTGTTCCTCTTTTTTAGTGTGAGCGTTGCATCTGATTCCTGATCTTAAATTGATTAGCCTCTGTGTGTGAATATGGAATCATTTTTTGTGTTAGGGCATTTAGATACTTTCGTTGAGCTTGAACTTACATTAGTAGAAAGTATTGTGAACATGAGAATCTTTGGGAATGGTGTGTCACAACTTGAATCTTTTAGTACATAATTGAATCTTCGCATAAGTAGTTTGAAGTCTTGTTGTGTACATTCATGATTGAGTCTTGTGTAGCACTGTTTGAGACACCTTTTTTAAACATCTGAATTTGAGTTTACTTGAGGACAAACAAAAGTTTAAGTTGAGGGTGTTGATGAGTCCACAAATTGGAATCATTTAGGGCTATATTTTAATAGAAATTGTGTCCTCAAATGCTTATTTTATCTCAATAGCTGATGAAAACCCTTAAGTTTCAGGTATTTGAAGTTTGAAGGAAAGCATGGACACTACTTCGCAAAAAGGAACAAAAAGGCTGAAAAGAACGAGAAAATGAAGGCCTGAGGATCGCCAAGTCCATTTGGCGAGTCGCCAAAGGGTATCACTTCGCCTTTTGTTCCAGTGTGCTGAGCCTGAAGGAAAGGATCAAGTCGGCAGAAAAAGGGAGTAGTCGGCGCATCGCCGAGAAGTTCCGCGAAGCAGTACTATATCGCCCAATGACCCAGAGCACGACAATACCGAAGGACGGTGCAAGAAGGAGATGAACTACACCAAATAACGAATCACCGAGTTGATCGGCGATTCTGACTAATGTCGCCGAATGATCCGCTACAACACCGATTTTTGAAAACTATAAATACTCGTTGAGAGTTATAGCTTAGTATCAAATTTTAGTATCAGATTTTTATTATCATCAGATTTTCAATATAGAACAATTAATATAATTAGTACTTTTTATTTTTGCTCTGAGTTTGAAGAGGGTTTTGAAAACTTGAAGAAGAAAAGGGTTTCATCTCCAAGGATTTGGACTTGGGTCTCTTCGATTCTTCATTCTTGGCCTGTAACAAGACTTAAATCTTCATACCCATTTGAATGCAAGCTCATTTAGGTATAATTTTTTATCTCTTGATGTGTGGCTAAAAACCCCAATTCTTGGGGTGTGATTTAGCGAATATAGGTTAAGATTGTTGTTGGGCCTTGCTTGCTGATAGATTAGATATAGTTTAATGGTGATTTAGTCTAGTAGTTGTGGTTGAATTGAACAAATTTGTAGTTGCAAACATAAGTTTATTTATGTGTTTTCGGCTTGCTTGAGAGAGAGGTTGTGAAACCAAGGCTACTAGATTGATGGCCTAAGGAGTGGGTCGACATGAGGTTCAGCTCGAGAGAGTGAACCCTAGTCCCATATCCTAACACTCAGCTCGATAGAGTGAGTGGGGTAAGGCGTAGGCTGGTCTTCATGCGGCAAGTTGTGTCCGAGAGGAACCTATTTGAAACAGGGTAAGTTGTTCGAGAGAGAGTTTATTCCCATGTATAGCTTAGCCTAGTCACTATTACTCTATAATTTTTCTATCGAAAGCATGTACCCAACAATTTAGATTAACCCGTTTTCCGGTCACATCCCAAGAATCCCCTCTCATTCATAGATTTCTTTGTTATTTTTACTGTTTTTGTTATACTTGTGACAAAAACCCCAAATTGATATTTGACACTTTTGTGTCCCCCTTTAATTTACCATGTTTTTAATCGTTAATGTCTTTAGCTAAGACTAGTTAGAACTAAATTTTATTTTTCTATTAATTCTCGAAATCACTCCCTTGGGACTCGACCCCAACCCTTGATTGGGTTATTATACTATTGCACGATCGTAGACACTTGCATTGGAAGTTGTGTCATTGATTACGTAAACATCACAATTTTCCATTTAAAAGGCTGTCTTGACATCCATTTGGTGGATTTTTAGATCATGCACTGCCGCTAGTGCTATATTAACATCCTAATTGATGTTATCCTTGTTACTGGAGAGTAGGGGTGTACAAACCGAACCATAAAGTCAAACCGAACCGATGAACCAAGTCAAACCGAGAAAAAAACCGACTTATGGTTTGGTTTGATTGGTTTGGCGTTGAAAAAAAAAACCTGACCATTCTTGGTTTGGTTTGGTATTAATAAAAAAAAAGTCAAATCGAATCCAACCCAAACCGACATAATACATATATAATTTTAACTTTTTATACATAAAAATATTTATATAATCTATTTTTAAAATATTTTAAATTTAGTTTTATTAATTTTCAATATGTACAAATTAGATATATATTCAGATTTGGGCTTATAACTTGTAATTGGTGAAATGATCCATCAATTGGTGAAATGATCCAAGCCCAATATAAACCTAAAAGTTAAAACCCTAGAAACTAGTCATATTCTCATTTCTCACTTTCCAC
>JAJOOO010016078.1:0-24355 GCA_029582685.1 Solanum piurae
AATGGAATTTGAGCTTTTACGGCTCTCCCGAAATGCAAGAGGGAAGATATTGGAGTTCATAATGAACTCGGATAAATTTCACATACAAAAAAAAAAAATAGAATGTAAGTAACCGCTCATTCATTTAATACGGATAAATATCAAACAAAACAAAATCAATCTACCACTGTTCTCAGTCTTATTGTTATTATTATTATTATTTTAAGCACTCGAAAGAAGAGTTTACAAACCCTATTCCAATGTAAAGAATTTAATGACTTTAGGCGAATATTGACTATAGCCGGACATTAAACAGAGACAAAATTCCAAGACAAACAATTTATCATGCCACCCGAGTTTTTAAAAAAAAATAAAAATAAGCTACGTCATATCTTATTGGCGAATAAAAAGTGTCTAAGAAAAATCGAAACTTTAAAAGTTAAAACATAATGAACAAATACCAATTTACAATATCTCAAAGTAACAGAAGTGAAAGAATTTTCGTTCTAACCTACAGTGGATGACAATTGATGAAGAATATATTAAGCTTATATTATTATTATTATTATATTTTTTATAGTTGAGGAAGATGACAACAAAATCCCATGACATAAAGAAAAAAAAAAGTATATTTGCCAAGGACCAAATCAGCACGTAATACTAGTGGAGAATCACAGAAAAAATAAAATATAAATAAAATATAAATAAAATAGAAAGGGCATGAACAAGAGGGACTTTGGGCACCATGATTGATACACACTCCTCTAATGAATAAAGTAGAACAAAACAGAGACAATAGCAAAATTTTCTGGAGAACGGCACATTCAAACTAGACTTAAACAACATATAAACGAGAGGAAGCAAGATCCAACAAACAAAAACAGAGGAACCAGTCATGCTGTAAAGCAACCAGTACAAAAGCTAGGCTCCACTTATCCGTACAGACTATCGTTTAAAAACTCGAAAATAGATTCTAAAAAAAAGGAACAAATTTTTGACACCTTCAAAAATGTGTGACGAATAAATCGCACCATCTCGATAAAGTATGACCAGAGCAGTATCGATGCGGTAACAAGTAAATGAATTAAACATAAAAGCGAATACAACAACTCTACATCTGAAAGTAGTATCAACAGGTAAGACAGACTCAAATGGATATTGAGACAACTCGAAAACGAGGCACACATTCAATCTCAAAGAATAGGATGAAGATTACATACCACGTCTAACCTCAAAAACCTCATATGAGCACGAATCGATTAACATAGAGAACATAACTCGAGTCTGAGCCTTTACTGAAAGTAGTCGAATAAAAGAGTTGAGAGTTGTATACCTTTTGATGGGCAGCGAACGGGGACGAGACGAGAAGAGCTTCTTCCGCCACAAACAACTACTCCGATGAACTCACGTGAGTAGAGAAACGAGCAAAAGATTCGATCAATGCCGGAACTCTCACTCCCTCTACTTCTAGAATTTATGTCCTGACGTTTGTATGTTAGGTTTAAGCTACTGGTTTACTGTAGTTCCCCCAGATTTCAGTTAGTCCCTCTCAATATTTTTGCCAACTATTTTCTGTAATACTAAATTTCCAATTAAAAAAAATGACCCCCCGATTTACTGAAAAGAACAAGAATACTTATATCCGGAGATTAGGGTTTTTTCTTGGGGGAGAAAAAAAATGGATATAAAGGACCCATTTCAGAATTCAAAATCCCAAAAACTTTCACCCATTCGGACAAACACCTTTTCCTTGAGGTTTTGACTCATTCCGAAAGGGGAAAGGGGGACGGAGTGTGTGCTTGCTTTTACTGCCTTGTTGGTACAAATTTGAAAGGGACATGAAGAAGAAGACAACAAAATTGTACTGCTCCTACGCTGTCCGTGTATTGACGCTGTGAGTTGCTGAAATAACGTCGTTTCGGGCTGCTGCTGGTGTCGTTTCGAGCTGCTGGAGATGGAATTTGTCACTTTTTGGAGAAGAAGAAACGTACAGCAGTAGTTTGGTGTACTACTGTATGTATTGTCGGTTGTTAACATTTGGTATGGGTTGGGCATAATTGATTTGGGCTGATGGAATTGTTGTTGCTGGAAATTGTGGAATGGCCCAAATTTTGGGCCTTTTAAATGGGTTAGGGATGGAATTAGGTTGGTTAGATTTCGAAGTTTACGCAATAGCCAAATTTAATTAATTAACATATTCGTCTAAAACCTAAATAAGACGAATTAATATAAATTAATTAATGAGCTTCCTAAATCTTAACAAAATAAAATAATCGACTTAATTATAAACTAAAAAATTAACTATAATTTAAACTAAACTAATTTTAATAGAATATTTAAAAAAAAATCTTTTTGAGATGATTTTCAAATATTTATGAAATATGCCAATTATATCTATAAAACTATATGAAATATATATTATTTGTATATTATGAAAATCGACCAAAATCACTTGAGATGACTTTGCAAAGTATTTGAATTTTATACAACTAATTATTCTAAATCGTTTGGAAATTAAGAAGCTCGTGAATCAATTTCTATTGGGGAGGGTCAAAATTTGGTGTCAACAGGCATTCTATTAATCAAGTTAGTTGCAGCTTTTACACAGTAACCCCAAAATTTTAGAGGAATATTAGCTTGCAATCTTAGTACTCTAGTTATTTCTAATATATGTTTGTGTTTTCTTTCGGGAATTCCATTTTGTTGAGGAGTATAAGAGCAAGATGTTTGATGTATGATGCCTAACTTAGCTAGTAACTCAGCACACAATTAATTCACAAATTCAGTTCCATTATCAGTTCTTATCATTTTTATGTATGTGTCAAATTGTGTTTTAACATAAGCAATAAAATGTTGAATAACAACAAGAGTATCAGATTTAAGCTTAAGTAAGAACACCCAAGTCATTCTTGAAAAATCATCCACTATAGTTAAGAACCATTTTTTACCATCACAAGTCCTCATTTTTCTAATTTATTTCTCTCACTAAAACTTCTCTTTAGTATTTTTCTCTCAGGAGAAACAACCGAACGGTCCAATTAAGTCATTAACGGCTAGTGTAAGCTTCCTAACGTTAACATTAGGCCAGCCTTACACTTCGCCGGAATGGCTCCACAGCCACCGGAAAGGCCAATCAGGCCACCGGACTTGGCTCAAATTATGCGTGAATAAGAATTCAACAAATCCCAACAAGAATCAGAACAAAATTCATCCCACAGCTTTTTGAATTTGCATTTGAATGAAGTGATGAACATTGCATGTTCAGAAAAAGAGCTGGACGGGATTCGCAAATATAGCTCCCCAGCTGATAATGGAGCTACAAGAGTAAATGTGGAAGGGGAAGTGGATTCGTATAGGGATGAACCAGTTACAATTCCATTTCCAAAGAATTCCACCGTCCCAATTCGAGAATCCCAAAGTGCCACACGTTTGAGAATTTCCCCAGAAGCGCCAAACAAACGCCTTCAAATTCGACCTATCTCGGAGAATGTTCAAGGAGATTCGATGCTTGGGGAACATTCCCCACAGATAGGAGAACATCTCACAGCAATATCGAACAGTTTGGACGGTCAAATCGCTAGGGAGCGAATTCCGGCCAATGTCACCGGAGGTCAGGTAATTTCTGGTAAAGGGGCTGATAAAAATATTTCTCCTGCAGGTGAAAAAGATTCTACGAGGAAGGAACTCAACCAATCACAAAAACAAAGAAATGATATTGAAGATCATAATCAAAATGAATTGTCGAACTCCTCAAGGTTCTCATTTGGGATCGACCCTATGATCTTAGAACAGAATCCCATTCCTAGTCACCAGCAGAATGCTAAAGTACAAGTTCATCAGCAATTGGAGGAAACAAAGCAACAAACGAGATCACCAAAAGATCAATATACACTCCAAGCTCAAGAACAAATGCAGAGGAGTGGAGGGAATATGCAGGACAACCAACGCAACACAACTAACAAAGTGGTGGACAATCAACAAATAGCAGCTAAGGAGAACTCAGGTATGGCTCCTAACAATACAAATCTTGCTAATTCTAATGCTAAAAACAAGGGTAAGGATCAGATGCATGAAAATGCAAATGAGTATCACACTATGGTACATAGAGAGCAGGCACAGGACCAAATCAAAGCTCAGAATCCCAGGAACAACAACCAAAATATGCAGGGTAATAACAGAGTATGGCTTGCTAAGGATAACCAGCAACCCCCTCAACAATCCCATCATAAGATCACTACTGATCAACATCAGCCAGGTAACAGATATCCTAAGGTTTCTAATAATTTTGATCAGCAAAATATCATTCAAAAAACTAGAGTTGACTCCACACCTAGGCTAGCTAATGAAAAACGGAAACAACCTCCTATCAACTCTACCAAGAAGGATCATATTCCTGAACCTGCTCCTTATACTGTGGTCCAAACATATGCTGCTAAACTTAGGCATAATCAATCCAAAATAACTGATACTATCAAGTTGACTACACCGGAGCTGACTTCAAAACAAGGCCTACCAGCAGTTCTTTTTGTGAAAGAAGAAGTACTTGGGAAGTTAGCTGATACCTGTAGATACACTCTCATTGGCAAATTCACCAACACCATGCCCAAGATGGAAATACTGAGGAAAAGCTTCATTTTACAAACTCAATTATCAGGAGGCGTTAAGATTGCTCACTTCAATTCCAGACATGTTTATATAGACCTTGACAATGAACTAGATTATAACATGGTTTGGACCAAACAAAGAATGACCATAGCTGGCCAGCTGATGAGAATTCAAACTTGGACACCAGATTTCAGACCTGCAGAAGAGACCCCTATAGTTCCAATATGGGTTTCTTTACCTGAGCTATCATGGAACTGCTACAACAAGGATTATGTGACTGGAATTCTCTCACCCATTGGAAAAGTTTTGTATCTGGACTCAACTTCCATACAGAAAACTAGAGGGAGTCAAGCTAGAGTGAAAATTCAACTTGACCTCACTAAGGAGAGACGACCTCATATATGGATGGGATACATGGGAGAGGACATTACTGAGGGTAGGTGGCAAATAATTGAATACAAAAATGTGCCAGACTACTATCTATACTGCAAACATCAAGGGCATGAATAATATGACTGTACTGTGAAACAAAGGAATGAAGACCACAAAAGAAGAAAAGAAATAGAGGCAGGAAAAAAGGAAAAAAACACAAATGACATGGACAGTAAGGAACAACACAAAGACAACCACAAAGAGAAGGAACTGAGGAAAGAATCAACACACAATGAGAATACAAACCAGGAGACACAAAAGAATGGGAAGCAACAACAAGGAGAACAATGGCAAACACAAAAGAAGAAGAGCAACAATCAACTGCCAATACAGAAAGGAATGCAGAAAGAGGCAAACCACCAGACTGACAAATAATCAGGTATGGCATCCATTCCTACTCATAACAATTTTGTTGATCTTAAAATGCAGGACCAAATCAATAGCCAGGAAGGTGAAAAGAAGCAACAACCAGAAAGGAATGCAGCCACCACATCACAGGCTGCACCAGAAGCAATTCTTAAATCAACAATGCGTAACAAGATACCTATAAATATACAGATGAAGGATCAGGAAAAACAAAGGATGAAGACCACATGTATTGACTCAATACTCCCCAACCCCCGAAATCCCATTATTATTCATTCTATTGATGCTGATGAAGCTGAAGGAGGTGTGGATGGGGGGTGTCAGGAGAAGCCAACTAATCTGCGGGAAGGGGCTTCCAAAGGGGGGAATTTGACTCATGTTCTGCATGAGGTTGTACACACAGACCATAGGATTGACCTCAGAGCCCCTGCTACCACTCAGCATCTTTTTACAAATCAGAATCACAACTATGTTGAGAAATTAGACAGTGATCAGAGGTATAAAGATCCAGGGATACAAGAAACGAGTACTACTAGAAAACAACAAGATAAGAAAATCAGTAACAAGGTGAAGAAGACGGAAAGAACTCAGAAACAAACTCCTGTCAAAGACACTGCTCCTAAAAATACTACTAGGCACAAGATGAAACAAAGGGAACAACAGTTATTAACAGAGGAACAGCAACACCAAGATGATACAGAGGCTACATGAGAACACACCAATAATAAATCTCAAGGAGGTTTAAGCAAGAAAAGAAGGGATACTATCAAGAGAAGACAGCAGAAAGAGGCTGAAAACACAGGCATTGATACAGGAGAAACAGGGGATCCCAAACAGAAGCAAACTGCTGGTAAAACCAATCCTATATCTGATTACGATGTTCTAAACTCAGAAGATGAACTGGATGAGGATACCCAATCCGTCAATGAAATTATTGAAAATGAGGAAGATGAGGAAACTAGTGCCCACTTAATAAAGGCATTTGGCTCCACTTTACCCTCTGACTATCAGGATGAAATTCAGGAAGTTACTGCACATTAAGGGCTCTCTCCTAGAGGAAGGAAGAGTCAGAAACAATCCAAACAGTTGAACACCACCAGCACATCTGCTACTTCTAGCAGACCAAACACAAGATCCAAAAGCAAAGGTTTTTTAATGTTGAACACCATATGTTGGAATGCCAGGAGCATCAATAGTCAGGGCTCACTGGAAAGGTTTTAATCTCTCAAGAAGATTCATCATATTTCCATCATTGCAATTCTTGAACCCTTTGCTGACAAGATTTATCTCAACCACTACAGAACTAGGCTAAACATGGATCATGCTATTTCTAATAACAATGGCATGATTTGGTTATTTTGGAACAATGATATCACTTATACTTTCAAGGAAAGTGATGATCAACAAATCACTGGTGAAGTCAAACATGAAGCATTTTTGGAGACATTTATTTTGTCTGTTATCTATGCTAAATGTAGAGATCAGTTAAGGAGACCCCTATGGGATAAAATGCTCCAGATTTCAACCAACAATGTCCCCTGGTGTACCATTGGGGATTTCAATGTGATTGTATCTACTGAAGAAAAGAAAGGTGGTGTGCCATATAATATGAACAAAAGCCTGGAATTTATCAGTGTTATTGAAGCGTGTGTCCTGGTGGACCTGGGTTATAGTGGCCAACATTTCACTTGGTGTAATCAAAGAGTTGAACAGGCAAGGGTGTGGAAGAGGCTTGATAGAGCTATGGTGAATGACAGATGGTTGGAGATAATGCCTCATACTAACATTAGTCATTTGCCATCTGTGGGATCAGATCACAACCCTCTCCTCATGGAAATGACTGAGACTACCAATCAAGTTATCAAATACTTCAAATTCCTTCACTGTTGGGTAGATAATGACAGTTTCATGAGTACTGTGACAGCTTGCTGGAGTAGAGAAGTACAAGGCAACCCTATGTGGAGATGGCATCAAAAAATGAAAAATTTGACTACCACTCTTAGTGCTTGGTCTAGGAAGGAGTATGGAGACATCTATGCCAAGGTAAAAGAGTATGAAGAAAGGGTCAAAATAGCAGAAGAGGATGTGATCAACAATAACACTGAAACTAGTAGGCAGAATCTTCATTACGTCAATGCTACCTACATCAAGTATCTGAAAATAGAGGAAAACATTCTCAAGCAGAAAACTCAGCTGCAATGGTTCAAAGAAGGGGATGCCAATACTAAATACTTACATGCACTGATGAGAGGAAGAAGGAGGAAATTATTCATTCACAAGATTTGTAACAGTGCAGGTGAGTGGATTCAAGGAGACAGTAACATAGCAACTGCAGCCTGTGAACACTTCCAGAAAATCTTCACAGGCCATGAAAACAGAATAGATGAAAGAATTCTCCAATATTTGCCTACACTAGTGACACCAGAACAGAATCTGATGCTACAGGAGGTTCCCAATTTACAGGAACTGAAATAAGTTGTGTTTTCCATGAACCCCAATTCTGCTCCTGGTCCAGATGGTATGGGGGAAAATTTTATCAGACTTGTTAGGAGGTCATTAAAGAAGACTTACTTGCTGCTGTACAGTCTTTCTTTAATGGCCATACTATGCCCAGGTTTATGTCACATGCTTGTCTGGTCTTGCTTCCTAAAATTGCTCAGCCTAATAATTTTTCTGAGCTTAGACCTATTAGCTTGAGCAACTTCACTAACAAAATTATCTCCAAGATTCTGAGTGCGAGATTGGCTCCCATCCTTCCCCATCTCATATCTCAAAATCAATCAGGATTTATTAAAGGAAGGAATATTGCAGAGAACATTATTTTGGCACAAGAAATCACTCACGACATTAAAAAACCCAACGAAGGAGACAATGTGATTATCAAACTTGATATGACCAAAGCCTATGATAGAGTCTCTTGGGCTTACACTTGTTTAGTACTAAGAAAGATAGGCTTCGGAGATGTTTTCATTGACATGATCTGGAGAATTATGAGCAATAATTGGTACTCGATTATCATCAATGGAAGAAAGCATGGATTTTTTCATTCCACCAAAGGCCTTAAGCAAGGGGACCCTCTTTCCCCTGCCCTATTTATTTTAGGTGTTGAGGTCCTCTCAAGAATGTTGAACCTATTGAATTATAATATGTCCTATAAGGGTTTCATGATGGACCCTAGGGGTCCTAGAATTAATCATCTCAGCTTTGCAGATGATGTGATTATTTTCACCGCTAGCAACAAGCATTCTATTAAACTAATCATGGACACCTTGACTATGTATGAAGACACTTCCGATCAGTTGATCAACAAAAGCAAGAGTCACTTCATGGTTCCTGCTAACACTCCTCAAAACACTATCCAGATGATCAAAGATGGTACAAGATTTACTCAGAAAGATAGTCCTATCACTTACCTAGGTTGTCCATTATACATTGGGAGATACTCTCAACTTGTGGACAAGATGGCTAAAAGGATAAGTGGTTGGCAGACAAGATTCCTGAGCTTTGGAGGAAGAGTGACTCTGATCAAACATGTTCTTCAATCCATCCCCATTCATACCATGGCTACAATCTCACTTCCCAACACCACCATCAGATACATGAAAGGCATAATTGCAGATTTTTTCTGGGGTAGGGAAGGAGACAAGAATAAATATCATTGGGCATCCTGGGAATCTCTGAGATTTCCCTATGAGGAGGGAGGTATTGGGGTGAGAATGTTGTTTGATATATGTACCTCTTTACAGTGCAAACATTGGTGGTTATTCAGAACCAAAGAGTCTCTTTGGGGACAGTTCTTGAGAGCTAAATATTGCAGAGTATCACATCTAGTTGCAAGGAAATGGGACACGGGGAAATCTCTTGTGTGGAACTACATGTTAAAAAATAGGAGCATGATGGAGAAGAACATTAAATGGAAGATTAATTCTGGTAACTGTTCCTTTTGGTGGGATGATTGGCTTGGAGTTGGAGCTCTTAGTAACCTCACAAACGGAATCTCTAGTCAAAACAATACCAAAGTGCACCACTTCCTGATTGAAGGAAAATGGAATGAGGTCCACAAACTCATCATTCAAGCTGTCCCTCTACTGGTCTCTTGGAACCTGTGGAAAAACAGATGTAGTGCCAAATATGGAGGGAAAAAATCCAGCATCTCCAGAGTCCATTTCATGATCCTTAAAGACACCAACTTCCTACTCCAGACAACATTTCCTTATATACAATGTCCTAGGAACTGGCAGGATGTTATGAGGTTAATTGAGGGATTTCGACATGATATTAAAGTCACTCCAGTCACATGGGAAAAGCCACCTCCTAACACTTTCAAATTGAATACAGATGGAAGTGCACTAACCAATCCGGGCAGAATTGGAGGAGGGGGCATTATAAGGGATGATGCAGGAAACATGGTTTATGCATTCACTGTCCAGCTGGGCAATGGAACCAACAACCTAGCAGAAATACAAGCAGCTATTTATGGTATGTAGTGGGGTTTACAGAATGGTTATAACAGGTTAATCTTAGAGGTTGACTCTGAGCTAGTTACAAAATGGATCACCACCACCAACAGGCCTCCTTGGAAGCTGATGCAGGCTGTTTCTGATCTGCAGACACTCACCAGGCAGTGTGAATTCTTTTAGTGTAGACACATCTACAGAGAAGCCAACTGTACAACAGACTTCCTTGCTAAATGGAGCCACAATTTCAGCAGAAAACAACACTACTACACCAGCCAACAACTTCCTCCAGCAGCGAAGGGTAGCTACATTTTGGAAAAAATGGGGATGACTAATTTCAGACGGAAGAAACTCAAGAGAATCAAACATCCACCTTGATGACTCCTCTCATTTGAAGTACCTATAGAAATACCTATAGCTTTTGGTTCCCTCCCCCTTTTCAATTTAGCTATGATCAGTAGTAATCATAGTTATAGTGAATAGGTCTAGGTTTTTATTCTCCTTGCTTGTAAGGGGAGAGTCTCCTTCATTTAAATTTCATAGTTGATATGTAAAGAGAGGAGTCCTCTCTTAGGTGTCTTCTTTGAATTTGCTTTAGATTATGGGGATGATTAAGTTACTCTTAGAAGGATAACTAAATCGGAACCACCATAGGTGTGGAGGTAAGGTTTATGTCCCCCTCCTTGTACCTTTGTTGATTTTATTTATGATAAGGCCTGGGGGTGTTGCTAAGCCCCTGACCCAGCCAAGGGTCGTTAAAACAAAAAAAAAAAAAAAAAGTAGGCACTTTATAAGGCCCCCACACATCCATATGCACAAGATCAAAATGATTCTTACTAAAACTCGGTGATTTTATTGGAAAAGGCAACCTATTTTGTCTAGCACATGGACATATAGAACACTTTCCAATAGTATCTTTTATATAAGATTTTGACTAGTTACAAATGACACAACACTCTAGATGACACATGACCAAGCCTATTATGCCACAATTTTATAGCATCTTGATCAGTAGTAGCTTGACTTCTCTTAACAGAAAACACAGATGCATTTTTGCTCTGTCCAGGCACATTTTGATGACTCAGTAGATAGTAAAGGCCAAATCTTTCTCTACCAATCTCCTTCACCTTTCCACTGTAGAGATCCTGAAAAACACAAAAGTTAGGATAAAAGGTAGCTGAACAATTGAGTTGCTTAGTTGCCTTTGAAATAGATAAGAGATTATACTTAAATTGTGGAAGATGATACACATCAAGAATAGTATTGTTAGGTGAGATATGACTAGAACCAGTGTGTGACCACAACTACATCCCCATTTGGCAATGCCACTCCATTGGAACTCATAAATTCAGATATAGAGTCTTTATTAAGAAGTTTTATATCTGAAGTCATGTGGTTGGTAGCCCCTGTGTCAATGATCCATTCAGGTGGACCAGAGGTTTTTTCAAGAGCATAATTCATACCTGACATGTTAGTTGCTGACACTGGTTGAGTTTGTTGTTCCAGCATTCTGCAAATTTGCTCATATTGCTCATAAGTGAACCTTGGAGGCATATGTTGCCCTGTAGAGTCAAGTGTGTCTGATTCTTCAGAAACAACAACATTGTGTGCACTTGCCCTTCTTGGTTTGTATCTGTTATCATAAGAGTTGTACAACTTATTCTCAGCCCCTCCTTTCACTTCACCATGACTTGGATGCCCTGGTGGATACCCAACCAACCTGTAACAATCCACCTTGAAGTGACCCTTTAACTTGCAATGATCACATACTGCATTAGGATTATAATTGGATGTATATGCCTTTTTTCCTTTATGATAGATTTGCTTAGTAAACTTGGAGTACATAGCTACATCAGAATTCCCAGGCATTGCACCCAATAATCCTGAGGCATTAACAGCTTGAGCTACACTCTTCTGACTCTCATCACTCATCACCATTGAGTAGGTTGCATTTACTGATGGTAGAGGTACCATTAACAAGATTTGACTTCTCGCTTGAGAATATGTATCATTCAAGCCCATAAGGAATCAATAGAGCTTTTGCCTCTGTAGGTACATTATAAAATCCTTGGATCGTTCACAATTACATATAGGGAAGGGAACCATAGACTCAAACTCATCCCATAATTCCTTTAGCTTAGTGAAATAGGCTGATACAGATTGAACTCCTTGAGACATAATAGCTATTTCTTCATGGATATTAAATGTTTTAGACCCATCTATCTTATCAAATCTTTCTTTTAAATTCTGCCAAACACCTTGAGCAGTGGTGGCATACACTACCCCACTAAGAAGACTACTTGAGACAGAATTCATCAGCCAAGATAGGACTATGGCATTCACCCTTTCCCATTGACCCCACAGTTCAACAAGGAACCTTTCTTTATTTCAAGATCCATCGACCAAACCCACCTTGTTTCTTCCTAATAGCGCAATCCTAATAAACTTACTCCAAACCCCATAGTTTTCACTTCCTTTTAATTGAAACGAAATGATAGTCATACCTGAAACATCTGAATTGGACAGGTAAAAGGGATGCTTGAAGTCTACCGGAGCCTCCAATCCTTGAATCATTGGAGGAACTCCATTTGCAGCTGTTGAGTTCACTTGATCTGCAGCATCATTGACTGTTGTATTTACCATTTTTGACTGATTCCAGTAGATAATTGCAGAAACACCAAGAATCACTATTTAGAGATCACGAATTCACACTTCAGAGTATACGATTCCTTTAGGATCAGTTACAACTTAACTTTTTTGGCTAAGCTCTGATACCATGATGAATTATAGAGTAATGAAATATAGACTGAGTATTCAAGATAGAAAGAAGAGGAAGATGAAGAGGAAGAGAAGAAGAAGAAGAAGAAGCAGAGAAGATGGAGATTAATCCTTTATTGTATTATTCAAGTTACTTCAATAATGAACAAGAGATTCTTTATACAGTACACTAACTAGCTGCCTTAACAACTAATCTACTAACATAATTAGTAACTAACTTACTATACACATGTATAACAGAATATTCTAGATCATTGTATATCCTCAACAAAACAGAACAACTTCCGAGAATGCTTTAAATTCTTTTATTCATGCCCCTCCATAACTCCTAGCCAGTTCACTCCATTTTCACCTGAATGGCTGAGATTGTTGTTGCATATTACATCTAGTAACCAAGCGTTAAACGACATCTGGTCCAGTTTCCTTATTGCTCGAGACCTCTAGTATGGCCTTGCATTGGGCAATTCAAGTTTTGGCAAAGATGGCGTGGAGTATTACTCTCCAAATCAATTTGCACGACAGTTTGGCTTGACACACAGTGTCTCTACATCCTCATCAGTCATTCAATGCTTCATCACTTGATAGAATCATTTTCAATTCTATAAACTGTATTCAAGAAGTGGACTCAAGGTTTGTTCAATTGAAGAGAAATTTTTCAGTTGTCCCATTTCATGCCAATCCAAAATGTACGTCATCCTTTGAGTCCTGGTGGTCTATTTATATACGTAAAACTCGGACTGAATCAGCCGAGGAGATCCTTGATAGGATTATTGCTGGAGAAGGAACCAAGTAAAGGAGGAACAAAGGTATTGTACGAAACTTTTGCCTTCATATATAATTCGTAAAACTTCGTTATAGTGCATAAAATTTACTATGTAACATGACAGTTACTCATCAGTCAATATACGTTTGCAGGGCAAGATAAAGATGAGAGACCTTGTAAAAATGCAAAGAGGGAACTGGTCCTTCGTGTAAGAAAGCCACCTGCACAATACTCAGTACAAGTACTTGAGAAAGCTAAAGCTGAAATTCAGAAGCTACTAATGATACCATTGCAAAAACTGCTTCTCTCGGAAAATTATTCAACTTTAGTGGCTTCTCTTCCCATATATGTTGAATCACCCGATCTCTCGATTGAGAAAGCACGTGATTTGGAGGAACTCAGAAAAAATCTTCCATCTCTACTCACAAATTTTCAGGAGGTAAAGAAGCAGCAGGATGAGTATTGCAAAACGGCTGCCAAGAAGTTTATGTTGGTCACTAAGCTTGTTAAAAAGCTGGAGCGTCACAATGAACTCAAATACTATCTCGTTAGAATCGATGGTTCCATCTCAAATTTGAAGGGCAGCTTATTAGAAAAAGGCAAAGATGAATAAGAGAGCAATCGAAGAACAAGAAATGAATGTGAAAACAGAAATTTCTTCCTCAGAAGCTAGGTTGGAAGAACTGGGATCAGATGAATTTCTTAATTCAAAGAAACATGCGGCTGATTCTCTTGCGGCTCAAGCAGAGACAAGTTGGGAAGACTACAAACAAAAAATATGTTTTTAGTATCTACTTAAACTTGCTTTTATGGATGGTTTGAACTTTGAACGTGAATTTGTTAATTTATGGTATTTTCTCTTATTAATATGTTACTTTAAATTCAAAATGTCCTAGAGAGAGAAGCTCTAACTTGTCACGAAAAAAACCGAATTTTGATCATAACCAAAAATATGTACCACTGCCAAGAAAATTTATCAAGAAGTGGATGTAAGAGATCAAGAAATTGTGCGTGATATCAAGAAATATAAGGGTGATGCAAAGGAAGAGGGGACTAGCAGAGAAGTTACTCGAAGAGTTGATGATAAAAATTCAACTACGTTCACCAAAAATAATATAGAACTAACAACGTCTAAATTTTGGACTTGCATGCCACACTCGTTACCAGTAAAAATAGGATAGGCAAAATCAACGAATCCTTCCATTTTTGGAGATTCTGCGATAACAGTTTTGGAGAATTCGCACAACATATATAGGTTCAATCAAACTCGCAAAATCGACTCTAAATCAACCGGACCTTATTGAATCTTTCACAACTTTTCTGATATCATCATCTTTAATATAGAAATCACTATTTATATATATATATATATATATATTGTGAAGCAACAAAGCCTCTTTCATCTAACCAATTAAATTATAAAAAAAAAATTAGTTATATTTGATGTATGTCATAGAGAGGATAGGTGTGTAAATTCAAAAATAGTACGTGGGTTTCAAACAAACCAAGCAACCAAAACGGACAACAACGATCTCGTAGAAATCAACTTACAAATATTGTTTCGTAGGCTAATGTCACAGATTCTTCTCAAACTTCACACAGAACTCATTCTCAAGATACCAATCAGCAAATCAACTTCAACAAATTGCCCATGCTTTGTCAAAGATGACTCAAAATTTTAATACTGTAATGTTGATACTTATGCAAATTTTATCCTCTTTCCCATATGCTTCAATTAATTATGTATTTCATAAGCCATGGATTTTGGATAGTGGAACTACTGATCATATAATTTCTTATTCCACACGTTTTACACACACATAATTTCCATCAATACCGATTGTTATTTTACCCACTAGGTCTACTGCTTCCATATATACCTTGCACAAGCACTATTCCTTTAGACAAAAAATGTTTTATGTGTTCCATCTTTTTGCTTAAATTTATTGTGTCAGCAAGCAAGCTCACTACTGCCTTGAATTATTGTGTTATATATGTTGTTTCCCACTTTTTGTGTCTCGCAGGATTGGCTACGGGGAAGATGATTGGCTTTAGTGAACAACGTGGTAGTCTTTATTACATGTCTCCGTTGCAAAAGATACCCAGCTCTCACCAAGTTTCTCAGTCGTCAAATTTATGGCACATGCGTCTTGGTCATCATGCCGGACGTCAACTCAATTTATCCGGTAAACTACTAGGGGCATCACCTTCTAGTCTTAAATTAGCTTCTTCATTGTTACGTTGTCTTCTCATAATCTCTCATTTAGTGATAATTGCACCATTTGTCCTATGGCAAAACAAACAATACTTTCATTTCCTTTAAGTTCAATATCGATCGAGTCATTATTGCATTGGGGAATCATTTTTTTCTTACTATTGTGGATGATTTTACAAGATGCAGTTTTCTTATGAAAATAAAATAAAAATCTGATAGACAAAATCTAGTAAATTCTTTTATTGCCTTTGTACGTACTCACGAATTTCATGCCTTTGTTAAAATCATAAGGGTAGATATATAATGGAGGAGAAATCTTCTCAATCATTATCTCTCATTGAAGTATCACAAGACCAACCAACCAATATATATTCTGAAACCTCACCTTCGGTTGAACTTACTCTTGCTTGCACCAGATATTAATTACAATAAACCCTTCAACAGAAGCAACGACACCTTCTTCCACCCCAACAAACCTCCCATAAGGCACGACTAAAAGACAATCCCTTTATAACAGTGCACCCATCATTTCAAAATCCTGGATACGCCTCTAGCCACAAGGAGAACGATCGGTTACATGATATTGCATTGTTGTTATAAATTCTCTTGTCTCAAGGAAGTCCAAGAAACAATCGAATGTTTCAAGATCGTCAGCCGAAGCAGAATATACACATATATGCTTGGAGCTCACATGTTTATTATATATTCTACAAGATCTGAAAGTCCCACAATTAACTATACTGTGATAATCAAGTTGCTTTGCTTTGCATTGCAGTGAATCCTTTCTTCCATGAACATACAAAATTACATATTGAAATAGACCGTCACATAGTTCGAGAAAAGTTGCAAGCCAGAATGGTTAGTCCATCATATGTACATACACGCTTTCAATTGGTAGATTTATTTACAAAGGCATTTGGAAAGGATCAACAAGTTGGGGACTTCATGATATTCACTCTCCAACTTGAAGGGGAGTTTCAAGAAATAAATAGATTCTCATATATTCACTTTCCTATTAATCTAAATTTGATCTCACATAATATGGATTACAAATTTGGTCCTACGCCCATTGATATTCTGTAAATAAAAGATACAACTTCAGTCATTTCTTTTTTCTAAGTGACATATATGAGCAAAAAAAACATTAGCTAAATAGAGGAATTAAAACAGAATTTCTTCCCTTGGGCCATGGAAATCAGAAAATTATGTTATGTGGCAGCCAAGAAAAAAAAAGGGCCCCAGAAAGTAACTTTATATAATTTCTTATTTTGAAAAGTAATTGATTCTTTGGCATAAAGTAAATAAGCTGATAACTAGAAAAATATTTTTGGACTTTTCTTTGTATTCACGTGTCTGATTATAATAGAAGAATGTAAATTAAATTATTTAGTATTGATTGTGTTTGTGTATTCTTGATACTGACACATTATATCAGTTACAATTGTTACTTAGAATAAACATTTTTTGTTTGACTTGGTTCTGTAATACTTGCATTATTTCAGTGATTTAAAATAAAGTTAATTTGAAAATAAATTTTTATTGAAACAAGTGATTTGGAGTTTTATTAAATGGTGTGTTTCTTTTCATAAATCATGAAAATTTTCTCAATTTGTGAAAATTATCCAAAAAAAATCAGACTCTTATATAATCTTGTCAAATAAGCAAACCATAATTCATAAAAAAATAATATTAAAATATCTTATGACGCTGCATTAATAAATTGTGTATATATCTCCATGTTTCTAATTTTATAAATAAAGATTTGCAATTATATGGTATCATCATAAGCTTTCAAATACATACATGTAGTTTTATTAAAGCTCATTGGTCTAAAAAAACAATACTAGTAATTAGCTATTCTTTAATAAATTGTAATATTAGATTCATAAGTTTAATTAGGTTGAAATTTCCATTATAAGGTGGAATTTCCTCAATATCATAAGATAAAAAGAAAATGGAAGAAGGAAATAAACATAAAAAATCTCATATCATTTGAAAAATTCCACTCTTATAACAAATCAACAATAATAATTAATGATTTTGCACATTAAGCTTGTCCATCTTGAAAACACAAACAAAAAGACATCTGAACTTATGAAATTACATTATTTCTTCCAAACACATACATATGGGAGAGAGAGTTTTTATTTCCAGAAAAATTCTACGTACGCTGAAGACTAAACTTCGTCAAATAGAATATAAATAACTTCGTGATTTCTTTGTGTATACATGTACCATAACCATTTATATGAACGCCCGTCCGTGAATTCAAATTCAAAAGAGTTAGTGAATTCAGTGTGATCTTCTCACATGTATACATGCATTCATATTAAATCTTCTTTTCTATGTGTACAACATAGACTTGAGTCGAAACTATCAGTCAAACTCGTAAAATCGACTCTAGATCAACCTGACCTTGTGAGATGATGAAAAATGTTTGGCTGCAGATATCATAGTTTCCTCTGGTCCATATGAACCATTAGAAATTGAATCTTTACCAACTTTATTAGTATCATCATCTTTAATATAGAAGCACAAAAAAAATGACTTTAAGGAAGAAGAGAAATCATTATTTTTCTTCTTACTATAACTCATAATTTGTTTTCTTTCAAAGAAACAAGAACTTAGAAAGATTAATTTTCAAAATATTGATTCACAAAGACAAAGGGGGGTGTTTTTCTTGAGGTGTTATAAATTAATGATGATGAACCCCTTTATATAACATGTTTATTCTTGGTGTCCAAGGTAATATATATTAAATTTAGAAAAATAGACATTTGATGTTGTGCGTGGCAGCCACGAAAAGGAATAAAATTCTTATCTTAGACTAGTCCATAAAACATCACTACATAAGTTATATTACTTCTTATCTTAGACTAGTCAATGAATTGGATAAAAAATTCGTCGCTAAATAACTCATAACTAACAAACTTTTGAAAAATTTATTGTTAATCCATAATTAAGTAGGATAAGGAATGGATTAACTTTGAGTTTAGCCATGGAAGTTGTTCATTGCTAGTTCGTATCTTTTATAGAGCTCAATCATTTTTTTCGTTTTTCGTTCTGTTTTTATTATAGTGATATGTTTGTCGGTTTATGAATATTTGACTAGTTCACTAGATAGCCCTATCATTTATTAGTATAGTATTGTGTAACTCTACCTGTTAAAGTTTAGACAAATATGTTGAAGTTATACGTTCTTAATATTAAAATTATAATATTTAAAGTGCATATATTAGTGGGTGTAAAGAGGAGAAAATGGTTATTGTGTCTTATGTAATCACCATGACATGTTCTCCATTATTTTCTATCAATCACCCTGCTATATATACTTCAAATTATATAAAGGATGATTTTTTCCTTTGTTTTATGGATAAGAAATAGATGATAATTAGTATCATGTTGCATATGAAAAAGAACATTATATTGTGTTTATATTTTAAGGTTAGTGTAGTGAAAGAAAGAGTTGATACAAAGAAAAATATTCTAAGTTTTCAATTTATTCATGTAAAAAGTGAGTAATTTAATGTTGAACGAATATATTCTTGTTGGTGGAATTTTGGACTCAACTAGTCTGGAGTTGCTTGAATCACACGATGTTGTTCGTTATTGCATTTTGAATGGGACAAGTCGAGAGTTATACTGTTGAATAGATGAAGATTATACCATAATGGACTTAAATTTTATTAAAGAGAGATATCCACGCTTCAATTAAATATTTATTTATTTTATTTTTCAACTTTAATTTATGCTATTTCCACCAACAAAATATGAAAAAGTAATCTTAATATTTTTGTCAATACAAATTTGACCCTTATTAGTCTTTCATGGACAACGTTGTGTCACTTAAAATCTTAACTTTTCTTTATGTTTGCGTGTCTGATTAATGTAATAGGAGAACGCAACTTAAATTGGTAGAAGCTCCTTTTAAAATTGATGTGAATTGAAGATTTAAATTTAATAAATTTAATATATATTATATTTAATATGTTAGCGTGTCTGATTAATGTAATAGGAGTATATTTTTGTAATCACAATTTTCACTTATATTGTTGACTGATAGGTAAAGTATGATTATCCAATTCGACATAGACAAGCATAATTTTATAATTAAAACAACTTTATCACTTTTTGTGCAATTAAGTGATTAGTAATTATTTTGACTGTTCTAATGCTTTAAAATGGTATCTGTTTAGATAATAAACAATTGATTGGAAATTGACAGCAAGTCTATAAACACTGTATCACTATAAATCTTTTTTTGACTTTTCTTCACATCCTCGAATGGGATTAATATTAGGTAAAGTAAACTTTATAATTCAAGGATTATAGAATTTCAAGGCAATACAAATGTTTTATATTCCTAATTGTCTTACTTTGTTTGCCTTGTGCCAAGTACTTTTTTTTCTTTTTTTATATTTAATCAGAGATTTTAGATTCAAAGTCTAGTTATACAATCGTCTTTTGCAGAAAACGTTTTATTTTTAATTAGGGTGAAACTTTTCTATGTAAATCTAAATTTACTCGAAACTCAATATAAGTATTGAGCATCAGATGAAAAATAAGTCAATTGTGAATTACCAGTAATTAACTTGTACTATGACTACGATTACAAGTTCAAAATTCGAAACTTCAAATCATGATTCCACCTCAAAATCTGTGCGGCTAGAGTGTAACAAATAAGCATGCAGCTAAATCATATTTCAATTGTAGAAGACTTAAATTGTTTTAAGAAAAAACAAGAGAATATTTTAATGAGCAACTTTCACATATAGCAAACATAAAAATTATATTTGTATGTTATAGTTATAGTTTGCATAATTGCGTTCCATAACAAATTTTATGTTTGCTATGGAGCTTTTGATTTGTATAATTCGCTAGATACATCCAATTTTATACAAATTATTCAGTTTTGTATAAATTCATTTATACATCGTAATTTGTATAATAAGATCTGTATTTGTATAATTATAAGTGTATAGGACGAAAATATATGTATTTGTATTTGTATATACACATTTCTCTCGCTTTATACAAACACAAACGCATTTTATACATTTTATACCGAAATGTATAAAATGGCAAATTGTATATCGAAAATTATGACAAAAAAATGGAATGTTTGTTGCGAATTACAAATAAAATAAAATATAGCTATAATATTTAATTTGAATTAATCGTTTGCTATTTCATACAATTTTCCCTATTTTAATTGTAGGCTATATACAGTAAAAGTCCCAACTTTATCATAGTGGCTATCTTTCGGATAAGTAGCCTATTTGAAAATCTGAGTTGGGCTCAGACAATCAATTGAATTTGAACCCATTAAGTCCTTTAGTGTCAAATGCCAATGACTAATAATTATTTTTTTTGTGTCAAAAAGATATAATATAATATTAATAAGGGAAAAGGGTCAAAAATGTCCTTAAACTATGTGAAAAGAACAAAAATGCCCTCCATTTATAGTTTGGCTCAAAAATGCCCTTAACGTCAATACTTTGGTTCAAAAATACCCTTGCAGTCAATACTTTGGTCTAAAAATATCCCTATAATTACTAAATGGGTCAAAAATGCCCTTTTCCGAATAAGTATATTATTTTTTTTCTTTTTAAACACATTTTCTTCTTAATTAAAATATTATTAAAGAACCATGTTCTTGTTTTCTTTCTTTTAAAATCACTTTAACAAATAAAAATGCAGGAAATATTATTTTTCTTCTTAATCTCATCTTATAAATTAAAATAGAATAACTTCATGTATCCTTTCGACAGATAATATATGTCATATGAATAAGATCATAGTATATCCATCATTAATTTATATTTATATAACGATAAAAAATAATTATAATAAAATAAGAAATATTTTCATTTTTATTTTTTTCTGAATTGAAGTAAGATAAACATTTGGTAATTTAAAAAAATATTATTTGAAAAAGAATGTGTTAAAAAGAAAATAAATGAGTAATATATTCATTTGAAAAAATGAGCTTTTTTACCTAAAATAACAATAAGGGCATTTTTGGACCAAAATATTGACGGGAAGGGTATTTTTGGACCAAATTACAAACGAAGGGCATTTTTGTTCCTTTCGCGTAGTTTAAGGGCATTTTTGACCCTTTTCCCTATTAATAATAAAGGTTAAGTGTACAGGGAGAATTGTGGCCCGAGTTATAGGAGCAATCATCGAAAGAAGAAAAATTCAAGCCAAACAGGAAGCTAGCTCAAAGTGGGTTCGTCCGTCATGATACTTAAAGTAGTTGCTAATGACTACTCCCTCCGTCCCATTTTATATGTCATCCCTTTCTATAAATAGCTGGACCACAATACTTGTCATTTTATAAAATTTATGCATAAATTACCATATTTTGCCTATTATACCCTTGATAGAGTAGTTAATTAATCTTGAAAATGTATTCATCATTTATTATAAAGTTGAGAAAACATAAAATAAGGGTAGAAGGGTAAAGTTACATCATTTCTTAAAACAAGTGCAAAGTAAAAAGGTGACATATAAAATGGGACGGAGAGAGTAGCTTTCAAAAGCATCTGAACTAAAGGAACGCCTTCCTGAGAGGACGTTACAAAAAGTGGACATATTTAGGGAACTAGAACTACTAACTAGTAAATTAACGTTGATTTAGTGAACAAAATGAACAACTTTCTTGCTTGTAATGACTAAGGGTGGCACGTGGGACGGGATGTCCCGGTCTTGGGGTTAAAGTGGGATGGAGGGATGGGACGGCACCCACAAACCGTCCCGGCTGTCTTGGCCCGGTTCATTCCGATTCCGGTTCGGTTGACCTAATCGGTCCCGCAAATTTCCTTTTTTTTAAAAAAATATATTAAACTGAAGTAGTCATTAGGGGCTGTTTGCCAACCGTTAGTGGGGCTATTTCAGTCATTTACCCCCCCTCCAAAAACTCCCACCACTTAAACTTTTATTTTAATCCTAAAGTTTCATAAAATACATTTTAGTCCACCTTTATATTATAAATGCCCCTTTATCCCTTAGTATTTCTCACAAATTCTCTACACTCTCATCTATATTCTCCCATTTTACTTATCTACTCTCAATTCTCAATTACTATCATAATATTTCTAATTCAATTTAGTTATATTTATATTGTTGCTATCAACTAATCAAGTTACAACAATATTTTTGGAGCAAGCTTCAAGTGTCAAGTTTTGGTTATAACTCTCTACTATTATGCAGACGTTTGGTACATCGTTTCATCTAATTTTTGCAATTAGTTTTTGAGTTATTATTATTATTTTTAAATTAAATTTCACATTTATTTAGTTTTAATATTGATTCTAGCAAAACTAAAAAGTTTCAATAAGAAAAACTAACAAAAGCTATTTTTAACGTGTTAATTTTTTCTATTAAGATAAAGGTAAAGGTGTTAGCTCTTCTGAATCAATGCCTAGAGTTAGATTTATGTAACGATCTGTCGTTACTAAAGAAAATCTCATGTGAAATTCCAGAAGTCCGGAAGGGTGGTGCAAGAATTTTTAAGCAAGAATTTTTAAAATTTAAGCATGACAAATTTTGGCTTAAATTAATTTCTCAGAGAGGCTGACATCAGCCCTCCATAGTAGGAGCTTTCCCACTATGGCGGCGCCAATATAGCGATCTGAGAGTCACTATAGCAAGACGTCGAATTTCAGCAACCTAATTATATGTCATCTTTTATTTTTCTCCCACTTTTGAAAAAATAAAATAGATGAGGGCTGCTCCAAAAATCCTCCAAAGACACCTGGGCAAGGGAGTAGTGAAGGAGGGAAAATTACCATGCAAGGAAGGTGAATGTAACACCCTGGAAATTCTATGACTTAAGTTAGAGCCTCACCTTATGAATAATGACTTAAAGATAGTTGAAATGATGTTTCTAAACCTAAATTAATGCAATTGACTTGGTTTGGAAGAGTAAAGTCTAAACGTCAAGAAACGACCACGACGTCTGGAAACTAGAGAAAGATGTGTTCTAGTGTATCCTTAGGTTTTGGGCAGGTTTGAAAATGTCTTGTGATGGTATAATCTTGTAAAAAGGTTTAAATTAAGTAAATATATGTTCATAGGGTCAAACGTTCGAATACGACTCCCCGGGGCCACCCTAAGGGACCCCGAGGAGGACCCCAACCTTGGCCAAGCGAGCTGCCAAAGCAACTTGCAAATTGCACCTGGAGGGAATAGCTCCGTGTCGCGGACTAGCTCCCCCAAGGAGCAAAATTTTAGTTCGCGACGCGGTCGTGTCGCGGAATCTACCGTCTCGAAATTTAATTCCAAATATCTTCAGGGAACAACTCCGCGACGAAAATGTAGAAATTCAGAAATCGATTTTTACTTCATTAAAGAGTCCAACTAAGTGAGGGGTATTTAGGGTACTTTAGGGGACGTGTATATAATGATTATTAAGTAAATTTACCTCACTTTGATCACTCAAACACAAAGAGTACTCTTGATCACTCAAACACAAAACCCCAAAGATCAAAGCCTAAAGTTTCTCCTTCTCTCTACTCTCTCTCTCTTCTCAAGAACTCCATTGAAGAAGATTGGAGCTTCAAGAAGAAGACCAACTCTCCAAGGTTTCAACTTGGATTTTTGTGGTTAATTCATCAATAAGGTATGGTTGCTTATCACTCTTGGGATTCCTTTCCCCAAGAGGCCCCTTCAAGATGAATTTCAAAATCTCCAATTTCTAGGTTTCAATCCAAAAACATGGGTCTTCTTTCTAAAGTGAAATTGATGTTATAAACT
>JAJOOO010016079.1:0-10985 GCA_029582685.1 Solanum piurae
ACTCTACATGTATAGCTATGAATATGATGTGTTATGGTGTCTATTGAAAGGTTAACTCTTATATGCACCCTTACATCTTATTATGCATGCAAAGTGTATGATTAGCAAGGTATGAATATGTGTTGTATAAAGGTGTTTATGTGAAAGGCCTTCTCACATATGTACACACACACATGAATGAATGAATAAGGTTTATGATAATCTAGTGAAAGTGAGTCTCTTGAAAGGTTTCCTCAATTGTACTTTAAACTAGACTATGTTATGAATATGGTATGACTATGTGAAAGGTCATTCAAACAATGATTGGGTAAGGTCCAGGGTTGTAGCTCACTTCACGAATCATGCATATTATCTTGTAATACGGATATTCATCAACTATCGAATCAATGATCAAAGGGTTAAATGTATGATTATGGTCTCCCGACCTCTAATCTCCTACTA
This sequence comes from Solanum piurae, assembly GCA_029582685.1. Lineage (NCBI taxonomy): Eukaryota > Viridiplantae > Streptophyta > Magnoliopsida > Solanales > Solanaceae > Solanum > Solanum piurae. The sequence goes on from JAJOOO010016079.1 coordinate 442, forward strand.
TAAATGGCAACCTAACTACATCATTGAGCGGGGATAGGTTAGACTAATTACTAAGCATTATGATTCTTCATGTATAATGACCAAGCAAGGTTTCTAGGTATATCCCTATCCTAGATATAAATTAACTCTAATTCTTAAGAGAAAATCATGCTCCTCATGTCCCACGTTCTATCCTCTTATTCCTCTCCTGAGTTCAGTTCAGACAATATGTTTACTTCAATGGTGATCAAGCATGAAATACGAAAAACAAGAACATAAGAGAGATTCATGTGATAGTTAATGGAAATCCATAAAAACTCAATAAGTTACAATCATCATGTAGTCACAGCCCTAGAACTAGGGAAATTAGCTACTCATAATAGTAATTTCGATCAAGCAAAGTCTAAATATCATAAATAGATCAAAAATAGAAGAGTTTAGGAAAGAACCCTAAAAACTGATGAAATAGCTCTCCAAATCGTCGTTCTTCAAAACCCAGAAAAAGAATATTTTAATAAAATAAAATTTGAGTCTATTTATAATTAAGTCGAAATGGCCAAAACTTGAAATTAGTAGCGCGACGCGGAAAGGGTTGGTCAAATTCCATTGGAAGATCTTTTCTCTTCTCCGTGATGCGGCCATGACACGGACCGTTCTGCCTCAGATTGCATTTCGTGAACAAAAGATAAAATCCCTCTCCGCGATGCGGAGAGGATACGGACACGGCTTCAGCATTATTTTCTTTTATTTCTTCTTTCTTGCTGTTGTTTGACTTGGATCCTTTCGTACTTTCCAATGCTTGTTTTAGTGCTCGTTCCTTCCTTCAAGCTCACCTACACAACTAATCATTTTGGTTAGTATATATACAATAAAAAGACTCAACACGACTATAAATCAGCATAAAATGATTCCAAACATGGCTTAAATATGGGTATTATTTGGTTCCTAGGCTTATAAATACGCCTAAGATCACTCCCAAATCTTCTAAGGGAAATATGGACCTCGGATCTCCAACACATTTCTTAAACAAGGATATATGCAAAACTGGATGCAGCGATGCCTAATCATTAGGTAAATCAAATTCATAAGCAACTTTAACAAAACGGTTCAAAATCTAATATGAACCCACATAACGGGGACTATGCTTCCCTTTCTTCCCGAACCTCATCACACCCTTCATGGGAGAGATAATCAAGTAGACCCAATCATGAACGTCAAACTCAAGGTCTCTCCTTCTAACATCGACTTAGGACTTTTGTCAACTTTTAGTTGTTTTCAACCTTTCTCTAATAAGTCAAACTTTCTCCATGGCCTCATGTGCTAACTCGGGACCTATCAAAGCATCTTTACCAACTTCAAACCAACCTATAGGAGATCTACACTTCCTACCATAAAGAGACTTAAATGGAGCCATACCAATGCAAGAATGATAGCTATTATTGTAGGCAAACTCAATCAAAGGCAAATGATCATCCCAATTACCCTTGAAGTCAATCACACACGCCCTCAACATATCTTCCAAAGTTTAAATAGTACGCTCTGCTTTCCTATCAGTTTGTGGATGAAAGGCTATACTAAGCTTAACACGAGTACCAAGATCCTTTTGTCAAGATTTTTAAAATTGAGAGGTAAATTGGGTACCATAATTGGAGATAATGGATAAGGGCACTCCATGCAACCTAATAATTTCTCTCAAGTACAAATTATCATAGTCCTCCGCTAAATAAGAAACCTTGACAGGAATGAAATGAGCTGATTTTGTCATACGATCCACAATAACCCAAATCGAGTCATGTCGACATCGGGTGCAGGGTAAACCAACAATAAAATTCATATTCAAATCTTCCCACTTCCAAGTAGGAATACTAATATCTTGGGATAAACCTCCTAGCTTTTGATGCTCAACTTTCACTTGTTGACAATTAGGATATTTAGCCATGAATGTCATAATATCTTTCTTCATCACATTCCACTGATAGACCTCCCATAAGTCACGGTAAATTTTTGTGGCTCCCGGGGGAATGGAATAGAGAGAACTATGGGCTTCTTTAAGAATGTGCTCCCTCAAGTAATCGACATTGGGAACCCATAAACGACCTTGATATTGAAGCACACCATCTCCCTATTAGAAAAAATTGTTAATCACCGCTTACTTCAATTCAACCAAAGTCGGATCAAGACCTTGCTTGACTTTCACATCTGACACAAAACATGATTTTGAACCATTCTAGACCATAACATCGCCTTGGGTAGAGTCACCAACCAAACACCCAATCGCGCCAATCTATGAACATCTCGAACCAACTTTTTTTTATCATCCTCAACATGGGCAACACTCCCCATTGATAGCTGACTAAGTGCAACCTCCACCACATTTGTTTTGTCGGGGTGATAGAGAAGCCTCATGTCGTAATCCTTTAGTATATCAAGCCACCTCCTTTGGTATAGATTTAGATCTTTCTTCTTGAACATGTATTGCAAACTTTTGTGGTCGGTAAAAACATCAACATGAACACCATACAAGTAATGCTTCCAAATAACTAAGGCAAAAACAATTGACGTTAATTCTAAATCTTCTATAATAACCATCCAAACTCAAGAAACTTCGAATATCTGGAGGGGATAGAGGTCTAGGCCAACTCTTAACCACATTTGCCTTCTTAGAATCTACCTCAATACCCTTACCAGAAATAATGTGACCAAGAAAAAACCACATATCTCAACAAAAATTCACATTTACTACATTTTGCAAAGAGTTGTTGGTCCTTGAAAACCTGCAACACAATCCTCAAATGATCGGTATGCTCATCCTCACTCCTTGAGTAAATCAAGATAACATCGACGAACACATTCACAAACATAAACACCGTATTCATCAAATCCATAAATGTATCAAAAGCACTAGTCAAGCTAAAGGACATTACCCAAAATTCACAATGACCATACTGAGTTCAAAAAGCTATCTTCAGAATGTCATATTCCTTCACCCTCAATTGGTGGTAACCCGACCAGAGGTCGATCTTAGAGAAGTAACTTGCTCCTTGTAGTTGATAAAGCAAATCATTTATCTTTGGAAGAGGATATTTGTTATTAATGGTAACCTTGTTCAATTGCCGATAGTCAATACACATATGAAGTGAACCATCTTTCTTTCGAATAAACAAAAGTCAAGCAACTCATGGAGAGATAATCAATCAGATGAAATCCTTTTTCCAACAAATCTTTCAGCTGCTCTTTTAACACTTTAAGTTCTATCGAGGCCATACGATAAAGAGGAATAGAGATAGGTTGCGTATCTGGGAAAAGGTCATTACCAAAGTTTATTTCCCTTTCAAAAGGAACACCAAGTAAATCATCAGGAAACACTTCTAGAAACTCATTAACAACGAACACTGACTCAAGAGTAGGGGCTTCGGAATCCATATCCCTAACCCGAATAAGATGATAAATGCAACCCTTTGAAATCATTTTTCTAGCTTTAAGACAAGAGACAAACTGACTCTTAGGCATAGAATTTCCCCCTTTCCACTCTAGGATAGGTTCATTTGGAAACTGAAACTTGACTACTCAGATTCTACAATCAACAGAAGCATAACATGAATGTAGTCAATCCATACAAAGAATAACATCAAAATCTAACATATCAAGCTCTACTAGATCAACATTAGGAACTCTATGGGATAAAGAGATAGGAAAATTTCTATAGACTCTCTTAGCCACAATAGATTCACCCATAGGTGTAGAGATGGAAAAAAGTGTATGTCAACATATTCGGAAGAACATCAAACCTCATAGCCACATATGGCATCAGAAAAGACAAGGTTGCACCGAGATCAAGCAACGCATAAACATCAAGATGAAAAACTTTCAACATACCGATAACCACATCGGGAGAAGCCTCTTGCTCATGACGAGCCTGATGTACATAGAATCGGTCTTTCTTTGGAGCACTTAAACACTAACCACTAGGTGGAACTTGCCTACCTTCTCTTCCCTTAGCCATAAGCTATGGACAATCCCTTATCTTATGACCACTCTTACCATAACCAAAGTAATCATCTGTATCGGCTAAGCATTTACCCTCATGCTTCCTTCCACATTTAGCACAAGTAGAGGATGAATATCCACCACCTTTTCGTCCGTGAGGTTTAGGGTTAGACACCCTATCATTGTTTGATTTAAGAGGAGCATTGAAGGAACCTAGATCAAAAAACATTAGTCGAAACTTAGAACGATCATGTCTTTTGGACCTTGAATATGAAAAGTCACCATCATCGGTCTTGACCCTCTTCGCCTCCCTAGACTTTTCCTTAAGTTTCTCCTCTTTGATTTGTTGAACAAGAACTATAAGACGAGAAATGTCCATATTATTGATAATCATGGCGGTACCACATTATTTAACCACCATTCGGACACTCCCAAAACAAACTTACACAACCTTACCGTAGGATCGGCAACCATAATAGGAGCATATCAAGACAATTGTGTGAACTTTAAAGTATATTCCTGCACACTTATATTTCCTTGATAAAGACTGATGAATTCAAGTACCTTTGCCTCCCTCATCTCTAGGGTAAAGAACATATCAAGGAAAGCAACCTTAAACTTTTCCCAATCAAGAAGACCCGCATCAACTGCCCTATATTCCTTCCATTGGTTGAACCACATCTGAACAATGCCATTAAGTTGATAAGAGGCCAATTCCTCCTTTTCTACCGGTGTCACTCCCACGATCATCAACACCTTATACACCTCATCAATGAATTATTGGGGATCTTCCTCAACCTTGGAACCATAAAACTCAGAAGGATTCGTTCTAGTGAAGTCCCTCATTCTAGATACCACCATATCCATATTTTGGTTCACGAGGGCCACATCCTCCCTATTGGCTTGAGTCGTCATGGCTTAAACCAACACTTGAAAACCAGCCCAAAATTCCGCATTAGTCACTTGTTCAGCCAAAGGGTCGGTCGAAACTTGAGAAGATTAAGGAGAAGCTTAAGGAGCTTTTTGTCCCACATTCCTTTTAACGTGTGCTCTTCAAGGGTCCATATCTTGAAAAGCATCGGATAGGGATTAGAAAAAAGACATATAGAGTTACACTATATCACACGACTTTAGAGTAATGAAAGAAGTGAAGTTTCCTAATCATCTTATATTTCTTATTCATAAGTGTGGCGCGCTTCACACTCATAAACAAGACTTTACTCAATGTGGCTTAGATACTTCCTAGGACCTTTCTAAACCTTGTGCTCTAAATACTAAGTTTGTCATAACCCAAGTACACCCTAGACGTGACATGGTGTATAACACCTCAAACGCCCTACACAAGCCACTTAGCATACATCATACAATATAATAGAAAACCAAAAGAGTTTTAAAAAGTAGAATTGTATATCAAAGATTTTGACAAAAGTAGCGGAAGTTTAACATAAGTCTCAAATCCATCTATTACATCATATGGAAGTGATTGGGACGTAACTCATACATCACATACAAAATCTAAAATGAAAATACATGAAAGCAATAAAAGAGTATCGGTCCTCAGAACATGAGGACTCACCAATCTTCAATATTTATATGAGATCACTAGCTAGGAGTATGGGAGGTAGGAGTGTGACCCTACATTAGTGAAACAATGTAGGCAAAAGTATGTGTTAGTACATGGAATGTACCAAGTATGATAGAAATGCATATAAGTTATGAAATCATGCTAAAAGGGACTTTATATGACATGCAATGACCAAGATAAGTCATAAAATAACATGTCAGAAATCATGAGTCATAACCATGGTCAATGCAAGCTAAACATCTTTAAAACTCATTTAAGATACGTTGAGAAAGTAACCTTAGTTCATTATTGTGGGAGATTTACCTTTAACCGACATAGACCATGTGAGTTATAACAAGTAATCTGGTGTCTATCCCACATCGAAAAAAGATGTCCTTACTTGCCAAGGTAAGAACCATAAACTTCTAGCTTAGGTGGATCCACTAGCTAATATTTATCTAAGACAAACATATGGTGGCACATAGTTATAGAATAGGGAGATTGCTACTAGAAACCCGGTCTCAACTACAGGAGAGATTTCATCTCAATATCCTCTTGGTGCTAAGCATAAAACCCGCGCAATAATCATTAATCTTAACTTATCTTATTATCCATGGAAGGTCACATTAAGTAGGCAATCCAAGCTAGAATTTATTAGAATATCTCCTTAATCTTGATTCATTTTAGGTGACAAAACCTTTCAACCTTATGAATCCTTTATTTGAGAAAATCCTTTCACAATCATGACAACATTGAAGTTTTACTCTCAAAGCAACCTTAAATAATTTTCATCAATTTCATAAAGAATCATACATATCTTCATAAATTGAGCTTTCATAGTTCAAAAGCCTCTTCATATGATATGATCAAAATCTAGAAATCATGGATCATGCCTAGGTTCAAGTGAATTCAACTTAAAAACATGCAATTATCTCAATTCATGCATAAAATATATAAAACAATCAATTGGATCATAATTGAAAAGAACCCATGAGATTTAATAAAACCCTAACTTAAATTGGAGATTCTAATTTGTAAAATTGGAGAATTTAAGAATCCTATGGAGGAAAGGACTACATAGATGAATACTATCATACCTTGATGCCAAAATCTCATAATCAATGGTGAATTGGAGATTTGATCTTGAAACCTTAGACTTCTTCTTCAAGCTTTAGAGAGAGAAATATTGGGGAAGAACTTGATCAACTTTTGGGATTTTAGGAGAATGAGTTCAATTGGAACATCTAAAGCCAAAAATGTTTATGTAGGGTCTAGGATAGAAGGAAAAATGATAGAGTATTGGGTTAGAAGAATTAAAAAAATACCCAAAATCCCTTAAAATAAAATTTTTGAACCTTCACCAATGGTTCAGACCGTATGGTCCGTATGTCCTTCTACACACCATCTTGGTCGGGATTCAGCGACTTGTTTTGGGACCTTCAAATGACAGGGCCAATGTACGGTTAGGTCTACCTACGGACCGTACATGGCCACCGTAGGTCCTAAAAATTTCCAAAACATTTTACTTCATTTCCCTTGCCACCTACAGATGCCATCTATGGTCAGTAGATGCTTCTACCAACCATAGGTGGGAGCCCTAGGTCACAACTGCAACCCAAGAAAAACTACATTTTCTGTTCTTTTCAAATCCGAGGTGTCAGAGCGGGGCTCTATGCTCGGAAAATGGTGAAGTTGCATGGAGTACCTTTATCCATTATTTGGTAATCAGTCTACTTCTCAATTTGCGAGGTCATTTCAGAAAGATCTTGGTGCTCAAGTGAAACTTACTATGGCATTGTCACACCCCGATCCTACACTCTAGATGTGGCCAGCACTCAAGAATCATTTATGGTCCCCAAGTGAACCATTGGCTTGGCTGACGACTTAGAGGAAGACTTACTCAAGCGATAATAGGCTTAGAAACAGAATTTAGAAAATTTACATTCAAAGCAAATACTAAACTCAAATTGTCTATAAAATACTAAATAATATATGTATAATAGTTTGCAAAACATCTCGAGGAAAAGTAAATACTGAGAGACTCTTAAATTCTATCTATCAATGAAGTCTCTATAGTTCAACATGGATGCCGGGACAAGACCCACGACACCCTAAAATGACAAAATTGAAAATAAAAATGGAGTCCTCTAGAATGCAAGAAGGCTCATCAAAAGCTAACTGGAGTGCAAACTGATCTCAATGAAGCGCCTGTTTATGATCCTAAACACATGTATCTGCATCATAAAAATATGCAGGTCAAATGACATCAGTACATTGAATGTACGAGTATGTAATAAAGTTGAATGAATAAATAACTAAACTGATAAGGCTGGAAGAATACTCACCTCAACTCAACTCAATACAAAGCAATAATAAGAGATGAAATATTTAAAGTTTCATGTATAAAAGATGCTAACTCAAGTATGTATATAAAAATACAATAAATTACTCTTTACTTTTATTTAGAAGATTCTTTAACCGACAACAACCACTATGAGATACGTGATGATATAGCATCTCGCCCACGCTGCCAGAACAGTCTTATACCTTGTCGAGGTATAGAACACCTCAACTAAGTGGATCCACTAAAGCTCTGCTCGAAAGCAATAAGGAATCATCTAAAAAGTATGATCCTTTACCCATCTTGGCTACATAGTTTATGAGGAATGTGAGTTGTCTGAACTCATCCCTATATCGGTGCTCAAAATTACTCCTAATAAATATATGCTCATGCTCAAATGTATAAAATATACTTTTTCTCAATTTGAGGTAATTGCTCAAAATATCCTCTTAAAAGAGGTAACGACTCTAAAATAACTCTAGACTCATTACTCGTTTAGAAATCAAAATTTCTCTTTTCTCTATGTAAAAATGAAAAATTTGAGAATCAACAGTTCCATTAAACTTTATTCAAAATTTCTCTTTAAACATTCCTCAAAACTTCTCTTTACTTTCTCATGAATCAATTTAAGATAATTGTTCGGTTAAAAAAATTCTCAACAACAACTCAATGAATACTCAAATAATAGGGTTCATGCTGAAATATAGACAAACGATAAACTCAAGAATCTCAATGCATAATATATAGCAACTTAAAAATTAGGAATACCAACTCAGAATTCAACAACAAACTCATCTCACTAATACTCAAAATTAAGGATAGAACCCTGGATTACTCTTTTACTGATAGAAACTAGATATAGGCCGTGAGGACGAACTCAGTTCATCACCTTTATAGCCTTACATATGTGGAAAGAACAACGTTCATAGCGAAATCGACGAAATTTGAAGAACACTAGAAAACCCTAGTTTCTCTCCTCTTAAATCCTCGATCTAAGTCTTTGAAATGTTAAAGAATGTAAAAAATGTTTGAACATTGTTTAAACACTTAATTAAGAAAAAAGGATTGTGGTTTAGGCTTAGAAGGGATGGGAAAAGACTAAACTACCCTACTTAAAAACTGATGAAAACATTCGATGGTTCGTGGTTTGTTTAACGGAGCGTACACCCCATCCGTGGAATTTATGTTAAATTTTCAGGCTTAAAATTTCATTCTATAAGTCCAAACTACGGCCCGTGGAATGGATCCATAGGAATTGGACACCAAAATTGGACTCCCGTTACTTTTTCTATGACTTGACAGTACGGGTCATAGTTCAATCTACGAACCGTAGATTGGATCTGTAGTTCAAAAACTCAGAAACTCTGATATGGCAGCCTCTGGTAAAACGATCATACCTCTTTTACTCCTAACTCCAAATGGGGCAAATTTGGTAACATTAGAAAGAGGACTCAAATTCGTTCACTTTGGTAGGTCATGGGTCACCTAATTCATTATATATTGTGAGATATGATTGTTTGAAGTTACACTAAGTAGAATCTTATGTCAAAACTTAATCGGTAATGAAGCTTTAAACTCAACTTTGGGCTAGGGGGTTCTTGTGACCTTAATTCATATCCAAATTCATTCCAACACTAAAGAATTGATCTTTACACATATGAGCAATCTAAGAATCAACCGATACGACCCTACATGTAAATAAAGAAAGGTTTGGGTCTTAGCTTAGGAATTTTTGGAGTGTTGCAATATCACCCAATTGGAATCATTCGTCCTCGAATGATGGATGAACTGAGCATAGAAAGGAATGGAGTTACTTTTACAATCTGTTGGACTTATAAACTTGTCTACTAACATAAGCAGAAGTGATTTATACTGAGAGTTTTTGAAACTTGTCTCGAGCACGCTTGGCGCGAAACTTACATAAGACTTTAAGATTACATGCCATGACATGAAACAAGTTATCCGGACACGAAGTAAGAATATGACTACTATTCCTTGAGTGATATGACCGGTAGCTTTTAAGATTAGCAACACTTCTCAGCTTTGCTCTCCTTTCTAATTACTACAATTCATTAGCTTCAACTCAAAGCTCCCACTAGAGTATATGACTACTCTTACAAATAGGGCTGGGCGTTCGATCGGTTCGGTTTGGTTTGTAAATTTCGGTTCGGTTTTTTCGGTTTTCGGTTTGGCAAAATATGAAACCAAACCAAACTGAAATAAATTTGGTTTGGTTCGGTTATTACAATTTCGGTTCGGTTTATTTCGGTTTGATTTTCGGTTTAACCAAATTTAATTAATGCGGTCTGTGGGTTGTGGCATCTGGATTATTTTCTGCTGGCTTGATTATAAACTGATCAAAATGTGACTTTCTTAGCCTTAATTTGTTTCACCAAGTCTCAACTTTCAACCATTCAAGTTGTTTCTTGGCAGTTAAATAAATGCAATGAGCTCCCAGATGAATGAGGATACCATATTCAAGAGTCAAGACCAACACCCAAATCCATTTTGTACTTTGGTGAACTAGTGCATTCATTGCATTATCATTGTTGGACATGGTCCATGCAACAAAATCTACGTCCTGCTTCATTTATTCAAGTTTTACAGCAAGTATATCACTTTGAGCCGAAATTCAGCGTGACCATTGAATGGAAAACATCAAGATATATATTA
>JAJOOO010016080.1:0-25982 GCA_029582685.1 Solanum piurae
TGGGCATGCAAAGTTATTAACTCTCAGAGGATTTTCTAAAGAACACAAAATCTCATCCTTGTATGTGAAGAAATGACGTTGTTGATGAACAAATTAGAGATTTGTAAGGGTTTTTTATTTGTACCTTCAACAATTCCAGTAGAGAAAACTTTCTTGAATACTCAATTAACGTTTGATATTTAATATGTACTAACAAATACTTATAACAATAATATTGCAGAAACATAAACAACAAATTTTAAAGCATGTACTCAAAAATAACAATTAATAATATAAGCATAAATTAATGACTGTAAAACATATCAGGATCTGTAACAATAGAATGAAACAGGATGGAAAAAATCGAGCCCACTGAATGCACAGTGTCCCCTTAAGGAAATTATTACCCCCTAGTACCCAAGATTTAAAGGAATAGATTCTCTCAGGAAAGAACAATTCTATTCACCAGTGTATTGATACAAAAAAATGGTGCGAGTCATTCAATAGGAGAAAAGTACATAATTATTTAATTGTCAAGAAGAAGAAGAAGTTCAAAATTTTCGTTGTTTTAAAATGAGAGGGAATTCGTCTATTTATAGACAACAAAAGGTAGTGTGAACAAATGCTTATTGTGTCTTATCGGAAAGGTCACAACCTTTCATAAAAGTCACAACTTTTCATAAAAGTCACAATTCTTCATAAAAGTCACAACTCTTCATGAAAATGCTAGTTTTGGAAATAAAATAAATTAAAAGGGAATCCTGATTTGTGGTGGCGCCACGTAGGCGGGTCTAGGGTTGTATTATATATATATATATATATATATATGGATATGATTATTGTTATTATTACTCCCTCTATCCCTAATTACTTGTCCACTTTTGGATTGACACACCTATTAAGAAATCAATATTTGACATAGTAAATTTACCATTTAACCTCTATTAATTATGAAGTGGATAATTAAAAACTTAATATTTTCAAGAAGGTATACCTTTTTCAAAGTAATTAGTTAAGGGTATAATAGGTAAGAAAAAAATTGTCCTTTCTTGATTTGTCAAAATGGACAAGTAATTAGGAACAACTAAAAAAGGTAATGTGGACAAGTAATTAGGGGTAGAGGGAGTACTAATCTAAAAGTTGGAAGCTCTAATTATTGGTATTTTATTCCTAAATCTGAAAGTGAGAAGCTCTAATACTCCCTTTGTCCGTAATTAGTTGTCCACTTTTGAATTGACACACCCATTAAGAAAATGATAATTGACATAATGAGTTTACCATTTTACTCCTATTAATTATAAAGTGGATAAATTTAAAACTTAAGATATTCAAGAAGTTCTACATTTTACAAAGTAATTAATTGATGGTATAATAGGTAAAAATATAATTGTCCTTTCTTGATTTGTCAAAATGGACAAGTAATTAGGGACAACTAAAAAAAGAAATGTGTATAAGTAATTAGGGACAGAGGGAGTATTAAAGTTGAATTACCAGTTTCCTAAAATAAATGAAAATTTCTCTTTAATCAAGAAATATATTTTATCATAATTATACGGTACGATAAATAATACTAACAATAAATAAGGTAAGTAAAGCAAGAAAACATTCATAACATGTATACAAATTAGGAACGTCATTCATAATTATGATAAGACTGTTGAGTTTCTAGCTTCCCCTCTTTAATCTTTTAATGGCTACTTAATGATTCAATCAATTATTTGTGTCGTCCAAAGTGGATCTATGTGTACGGGTGGGGTGGCACGACATCCAGTGATCACAGGAAATTTTTTATATATATGTATATATGTAGACTTGCCATACGAGAAACGCGGGTTCGAGCCTACCAACATTGTTTTAAGCTTGTTGAGAATGATAATGAGAATGAAAACCGGGTCTAGGTCACAGTGCCTAAATTCAAATCTCATCTGAAGCATAAAGAGGACCAGGTCACAGGAGATGTTCCTAAAGTCAAATTCGACCCAATGTTCAAGACCCAACATTCAGATCAATATTATCAACCAAGAAAGCCCACACAGTCATAGCCTATTATATTTCATCAGTTTCTATTCATTTTGTATATAGCATAATATTGGTTTCTTAGATGCTTTTAGAATTTGTATAGGTGTACAAAGTTAGTTAAATAAGATATAAGGCTTGTTAGCTCTTTAGAATATTATTTTACAGTTCTACCATTTTGTATTAGGATAAATAGTTGATCCTTTTTCAATGAAATTCACTCAGAAATTTCCCACATTTTTCCTTCATTGTTATTCTAATTTTCTATATGGTATAAGATCACCATTGAAGATCCTTCACTCTCCACATCTTCAATGACAAATTCTTATGCCACTGAGTCAAGCTCTCCCACTATTGTATCCAAAATTATTGATCAAAGCAGTCCCTATTTCCTTCATCCCTCTGATTCACTAGGAATGTCCTTGGTAATATACACTTTTGAAGAAAAGGGCTATGGAGGATGGAGAAGATCCATGCTCATCACTCTCTCAGCTAAAAACAAGTTGGGATTCACTAATGGAAGTTGCAAGAGTCCTGCTGCCAGAAGTCCAGATATGCAGTCATGGAACGGGTGCAACGACATGATCACCAGCTGGTTGTTGAATTAACTCTCTAGGGATATTGCTGATAGTGTCCTCTACTTCAAAACAACTTAAGAACTCTTGAATGACCTTGAGGTCATATTTGGACAATCAAATGGAGCTCAACTCTTTCATTTGCAAAAAGAGGTGAGTAATTTCTACCAAGGATCACTCAACATTGGAGCATACTATACCAAAATCAAGGGATTGTGGGATGAACTTGCTACTTTGAACACAAAGACCATTTGTTCTTGTACTTGTAATTGTGGAGGAAAGGATAAAATGGTCAAGGGACAGTAAGATGAGAGGCTCATTCAATTCCTTATGGTATTACGTGAGGCCTATGTTGTTGTAAGAAGCAATATCTTGATGATTTCTCCCTTGCCTTCTGTCAGCCTTGCTTACTCTCTCCTCATTCAAGATGAGAAACAAAGAGTGGTATTTGTTTCTTCTTACCCTATAGGAACTAATTCATATTATTGGGTGGCTGATTGAAATGGAGCACCCCAATATCCTCGAAATGGAAACAGGTTGGAAACAAATGAATATAAGTCTAAAAAGGGTAATTCATCATTGATTTTTTCCCACTGCAAGAAAGTGGGACATTCTGTTAACAAGTGCTACTGAATCATTGGTTTTCCCAATGATTTTAAGTTCACTAAGACCAAAAGGGATCCTAATGCGATCAGGAGCAATGTTGTGCTACCCTCTGAATTACCTTATTTTCCTAGTTCTCTTCCCAATTTTGCAGACAATGCTGGAAATCAGTTAACTCAGGAACATGTCTCACAACTGATTCATCTATTGAATCAGGCCAAGGTCACTCAACCACATGCTAACGTTGCTGACCAAAGTGCAATAATTGCTTATGCTGGTAACCCTTCAGCCTCATGCTTACTCTCCTTCAATTCTAAACCTAGGATTTTAGATTCGGGTCCATCCCAACAGATGTGTTCTGATTCAAACATGTTTCAAGCTCTTGAAGATCTCTCTCAACCCATCAATGTTACTTTGCCTAATTCCTCTAGTGTGAGAGTCACCCATTTGGGAATTGTTTTTTTTTTCCTAATTTCCTTATTCATGATGTACTCCATATCCCTTCATTCAATTTGAATCTTTTAACTGTGCATAAGATGTGTATTCATGAGCTGTTACATTAGTTTCTCGTCCACTAATTATGTTTTGCAGGCCCCTTTAGTGAAGAGGCCTCTGGTGAAGCAAAGAATGGTCTCTATCAGTTATTCCCTTCAAGCATCAAGTCTCAAAGTCCTTCCAACAAAGCTGCAATTTCTTTTTCTAGTCATAGTTTTTTATCATGTAATTCCTTATCCAGTAAGGATAGTTCCAGTAAAGATAGTTTTGCTTTCCATTTATGGCATGTAAGGTTGGGGCATCTCCCTATTTTATTAATGAGCAAACTGTTTTCTTTTTCTAAATCTGATTCTGATTATGCTTGTGATGTTTCCCCTCTTGCGAGGCAAACCAAATTAGCTTTTCTTATAAGTTCCATCAAAACTGAGACAATATTTGAATTAATTCACACTGACACATGAGACCCTATGAAAATCCAACTTACAATGGTTTCAAGTATCTTCTCACCATAGTAGATGATTATAGTAGAGCCACTTGGACCTACCTGTTGAGTACCAAAGCTAATGCTTTCCCAATGCTGAAACAATTTTTTTTCATGGTACAAAGGCAGTTCAAAAGCAAAGTGAGATCAATCAGGTCTGATAATGCTCTAGAATTGGGAAAAGGGACCATTGTCTCTGAATTTCTTCTTTCTCAGGGGATCCTACATCAAACATGTTGCATCTCTACTCCACAACCAAATGGAATTGTGGAAAGAAAACATAGGCATCTTTTAGAAACCTCTAGAGCATTATTGTTCCAATCCAATGTTCCTATTTCCTATTGGGGTGATTGTCTCCTAACTGCTACCTTCTTAATTAATAGGTTTCCCTCTAGAGTTCTCAATGGTAAGACTACTCATGAGGTGTTGTTTGGTTCTCCTCCTAAGTACCACTTCCTTACGACTTTTGGTTGTCTTTGTTATGCATCTACTTTAACTCAAAATAGATCATGATTTTCACCTAGAGTTGTTCCTTGTGTTTTCTTAAGGTATCCTCCTCGATAAAAGGGATACAAATTTTTATCTTTGGATTCTAAAAAGATGTTTGTGTCAAGGGATGTCCATTTTCATGAATCTATTTTCCCTTTCAAATCTACTTCCTCATGCCCTCTTATATTTTCCTCTTCTCCCCCTATTCCCATATATGAATCTCCCTGTATTGATCCGACTCCACCACAGGGTCCTGTAATCAGAATCCCTACAAACAAACTTGATCTTGTTGATTCACCTAGTTCCTCTGTCCATGGACCTGGTTCACCAACCAGTTCCATTCAGCCCGTTCCTACTCCTGTTCCCATACATTCACCTCGAAGATTTTCCAGAACTCACAAGCACCATACTTACTTGCATGATTATTACTGCAATAATGTTTTCCTCACTAATCTTACTTCTTCTTGTTTCTCTCTTCCCATCCATCCACCAATCATCCCTTTCACAACTTTATCTTCTGCTAACCAACAAGTGGTCACTTCTTTTTCTCCCATTGTTGAACCTACTAGCTATGCACATGCTGCTTAGCACCCAGGTTGGCAGGTGGATATGGATGATGATATCAAGGCTTTAATTGCCAACAAAACTTGGGATGTTGTTGAGTTACCTAAAGGTAAAAGAGCTTTACCATGTAAATGGATTTATAAGGTGAAACATAAGTTTGATGGAAGCACTGAAAGAATTAAGGCTCGACTTGTGGTCCATGGTAATATACAAAGAGCTGGGATTAATTTTATTGAGACTTATTCACCTGTTGTAAAGATGAAAACAATCTGTTGTCTTTATGTCACAGGCCTTGAGCTACCCTCGAGACGCGGACACGGGACTTAGGACCACAAGTGATCCCAAGCTAACCCTGTTGGCATGATTAAGAGCATACTAAAGATAAATTGAATAATAAAAACTGTGCGGAAGCTATAATCATACATAAAATGAAAGGGATGGGGAATACCCGTATACTATAACTAAGATAAATGAAAATTGATTAGTTTAATGCAAAGAAGATATTAATTCAATACTAAGTTGAATCTAACTATGTCTGAAAATTGCCTCTAACTGACTAGAAATGCTGGGACATGCCCCAGCCAAGTCTAGCAAATCTGAAACTAAAGGACTAAAAATACTGAAAAGAAAGTCATGAATATTAATCTCGGAGAATGAGGACTCAGCACTGATTCCGCTGAACTGGAGATCAAGAACGGATCTAAGCGTGATCTGGATGATTAGAACCTGAACCTAAATCACAAGAAGATGTAGCGCACGTATGCGTCAATACTTGAAAGGTATTGAGCATGCATGATAGAGTAAAACTGAAATAACATATAACTGAACAAAGCAATGAAATAATCTGAACATGACATAGATGGTGAAATACTGAACATGACTAATATTAATGTAATGACCAAATTATAACATGCTGAGATTGAATACTAAAACATGGTCAATGCAATGGAGTCTGACTGAACTGTGGGAGCTACTATTAACCGATAATAAAACCATATGAGTTAAATGTGAAGTCCGATGTATACACTCCATAGAGAGGACCCAATATACCCTGCCAGAGGTATAGAGGCATGTTGGCGTGATCACTAAAATGATTCCCACGATGGGGACTTACAACCTACGTGGCTAGTAGTTTTGAGACTATTTGGGTATGCTGAATCCTAGTACAACTCGATATTATGCTACTCCCAATGGATTGAGTAATTTACACATTATGACTGAATTTCTGTAAGTTACTGGATAGCTCAAACTAAACATGCAAACTAAGGATGCAACAATTAAACTGATATTGATGCATTAATAACTAAGGCATGTATAACTGAATAACTGAAATATCTGACCTAGCATGTATAATTCAAGAACTAAAGAAATGCATAGCTAGGGTTCTAGAATTCATGCAATAAACTAAATATTAGCGTACTAATCTGATTTGGATCATTCTAACAGCTAAGAACCCAACAATTCTAACATTCAAGAAACCCTAGGTCTAGCCATAATAAGGGAATCAAGAAACTGACTGAAAACTAGGTACCTAATGGGTGAAAGGAACCCACTAGTGAAATCCCACATACCTGGTGACGAATTCCACCGAGAAATCTTTAGATTTCGGTGTTGGAACTGATGGAACCTTGTTGCGCTCTTGAAGTTAGGGATGGTCGATTTTTACTCCTCTCTTGCTTCTAATTTTCTAAGTTTTGATTAATGATTTCACTTAGGTAAGTTCTAGTTATGTTTCTAGGCTTAAACTGACTAAAATCTCATAATTTAGGATATAAACGACGTAGCTTAGGGGTCCAACGAAATAGAAAAAGACCAAAAGACCCCTGACTTAACTGCTGCCGGAGTGACGGACAGGTGGGACCTACGGTCCGTAGATTGGGGTCCTATGTCAAGTATGATTGACAGGGCTTCACTAAAACGAGCATAACTCTTTTCTCAGAGCTCGGATTTTAGTAAACTCGGTGGCGTTGGAAAGAGGATCCAATTATATATCATATCATAGGTCATGGAGCACACAATTACTTTTGTTCTAGGAGTGATTACCATTTGAATCTGACCCAATTAGCAATTTCCCCTTAATTGGTTGTTGGCCGACCTACAAAACGTGGATCGAACGACGGTCTGTGATAGTCGTCCATCATTCGCGTTAGAAGCTGGGTAAAGGGGGCCTCGATCCATGGACACAGACCATGGACCGTGGTATGGCCTACGGAACGTTGGTATTTCCGTGGGTCGAGATTTGGCCAATTTTCTGAGCTGGGTTTGGGGAGGAGTTGCAGTGGTGAACCACGGACCACCGACATGGACCGTGCTCTGACCTATGGTTTGTGGGTGGCAACTTCTCAAAATCTACATTTTTGGTCTGTTGCGAATACGGGGTGTTACATTATCTCTCCCTTGGGACCATTCGTCCTCGAATGAATACTAAACTAGCTGAGTATGAAGGGAAGAAGCTGAAATCCCTACCACTAAGTACTAGAAACTGATTTCTGAATGATCTGAGTTCAAAGAACATGCAAATACGCTGAAAATGCAAGGCTGACTGAAGGAACAAAATACTAATACTGAATTAGTGCATGAATGATTGAAAAACTGGAGAGGAACTATTACCTCAAGTTGGAATTGAATCGGAAGGAAAGAGGTGAGGATACTTGGACTTCATGGCTGCTTCTGCTTCCCAAGTAGCTCCCTCTACGGACTGACTCCTCCACCAAACCATGACTGTAGTGACTTCTTTGTTTCTCAACCTTCTAAACTGACGATCGAGAATCTAACCTGGTACATCTTCATACGAGAGACTATATTTCACATACACACTCTCTAATGGCACTATGGATGCTAGATCACCCACACACTTCTTTAAAAGTAAAATGTAAAAAACCAGATGGACTACTGCTAATTCTGCTGGCAACTCTAACTCATAAACCACTTTACCAATCCTGTTCATAATCCTGTAAGGGCCTACATATCTAGGACTGAGCTTTCCTTTCTTTCCAAATCTCATCACCCCTTTCATAGATGAAACTTTCAGGAAAACCCACTCATCAACTTGGAACTCTAATTCCCTTCTTCTCACATTTGCATAAGACTTATGGCGACTCTGGGCAGTCTTAAGTCTATCTCTAATGAGTTGCACTTTCTCCATACCATCATGGACTGAATCTAGTCCTACCAAGGCTGCTTCACCTACTTCAAACCAACCAACTGGAGATCTATATCTATGCCCATACAATGCCTCATAAGGGGCTATTTGAATGCTGGAATGGTAACTATTATTGTAAGCGAACTCAATGAGAGGAAGGTGATCATCCCAACTCCCCTTGAAATCGATCACACAAGATCTCAACATGTCCTCTAAGGTCTTAATGGTACGCTCTGCCTGGCCATCCCCCTGGGGATGAAATATTGTGCTAAGATTAACCTGAGTACCAAGACTTTTTGAAATGACTTCCAAAAATGAGAGGTAAATTGAGGAACTCTATCTGAGATGATAGACAAATGAACCCCATGCAACCTCACAATCTCATTAATGTAAAGCTTGGCGTACTCCTACACAGAATCTGTAGTCTTGACCGCCAAAAAGCGAGAAGACTTAGTAACTCTGTAAACTATCACCGAAATGGAGTTATGCTATGTAACATCTCGCAACTAGAAAGAACTACAAGGAAGTTTACAATCTGGAAATAGTTACTTTTGAAAAGAATGAGGAAATCTGGAAATTTTGTTTTAGCAAGTTAAAGTGAGTTTTAGACAACTTCAAACGACCATAACTCATATTTCAGGATGAGTTAGGTGTATTTCAAGATATGGTTGGAAAGCTCTTGGAATTTTCTTTCCAACGCCGCCAAGTTTGCGCGATTCTGAGTTCGTATGAGTGAGTTATGCCCTCTGGAAGTTGGGTTGTTGGATTAAGGAAATGTCCAATCCGGAATTTTAAGGGGTATTTTAGTGTTTTCATTGCCCTATTATTTTAATCCATTTTTAGGAGTTTAATATGGGTCAAATCAGATTTTAGTCAATTTTAGAATTTGGGATTTCACGCTAGAGCTAAGGAGAAAGGAGAAGAGAAATGAAGAAGGAGAAAAAAAGGGCGAATTCATCAAGATCGATCAAGAAAGTTGGAATTTCGCCAAGGACTTACTTCTATCAGGTATGTGAGGCTCTCATAACATTGGGATAGTTCTATCACGTGCCAAGCATATTAATTTCAGTTTGGAATCGACTTAAAAGAGTTTGAATATTGATGATCTTGATATATATTCTTGATTTCATATATTGTTCTTGAATTTGACTGAGTTGGGAAGTTTCTGAGTTCGTTACGTCGCATCATAGAGTCGTTTCAAGTTAGGTTCTTAGGTACATTTGTTGGGTATCTGTTTCTAATATTAATTTGAGAAAAAGAACCGAGTTTGGGTGAATTGGGGTTGGAAAATGAATAAGTTAGGGAGTGTCGCGGAGCGGGTTACCATATTTGGGATTTTCTATTTCCCATCGCGGAGTCGTCACGGAGTCTTATGCCTCAAAAGTCTTTTTCAAAACTAAATTTTAAAAGCTTCTCCGCGTCGCGGACCCACCCTCATATTTTGACTTTTGGTCATTTTCTCATGTTTAGCTATCTAAAATTATTCCTAAACAACATGAGATCTTTCCAAACCCAAATCTTAATCCTTGAATCCATAATTCAATTCAAGGATCAGATAAGAGTCAAGTCAAGATCAGTTATTAGTCAAGTTAAGATAAGTTCTTAAAGTTTTCCAAGAGTCTTTCACAAATGTTTTAACTTGGTTTTAAGACTTAAGTTTTGAGTTCAGTAAAAATGTAAAGTTGAAGTTCTTTTCTTCAAAGAAGTATATGGGGACTATGTATTCCCAAAGAGATTTAAAAATATTTTCACATTTAAATAAGAATGGAAATTGAGATTTCCAAAGAGCCTTCGGGATAGTTTTCAGAAAAGAGTAATAGCTTTCTAGATGAAACAAGAAGGGAAACTGAGATTTCCAAGATAGCCTTTGAGCTAAGTTTTTGAGCACTAATCTCAAATTACAGAAGAAGTATGTTTATTTTTAAAACATAAGAGGTAGTATATTTTGGGAGTAGTATGGAGCACCGAATTGGGGGCAAGAATGAGTTCAGATAACTCACGTCTCCATAAAACCATGTAGCTACCATGGGTAGAAAAGGGTCATACTTTTTAGATGAATCCTTTTCACAATAGAATAGTGGATCCACTTAGTAGTTCAGGTCCTATACCTCTAGCCGGGTATAGGATGCACTGGCAGCATGAGGTAGATCGTTGTATCATCACTATAGCTCTTATATGATGGTTTTCGGTTAGAGAAACTCACACATAAGTTATTGTATTTCTATATACATCAGTTTATTGTATTTTTACATACATTTGAGAGTTATGTTGTATCCTTGTATATACACAGAGTTGACATCATGTTTTTAAACAACTTTTCTTTATATTGCACTTATTTTAAACTGCTTTATATTGAAATGAGTTCAGTTAAGTATTCATGAGTTGAGAAGAGCCAAGGTAAGTGTTTCTTTCAGATTCCCTTCCAAGCCTATGTTGTTTTAGCATTCCAACTCGCATACTCATACATTTAATGTTTTGATGCCAGTTGGCCTGCATCGTCTTATGATGCAGACACAGGTAACTAGGATCATCATTCCAGCGCACCGTTGATCCAGTGAGCAGTTCAGAGTCACTCGGATGTTAGTTCTTTGAATCTTTTCATTATCATTTCTTATTGTTAAGACTTGGATTGCCACTTTTGGCCAAGTTGAATGTTTAATCTTTAAATATTGTCAGTTATTTTATTATTCAGTTCAGTTAATAGTTATTGATCATTATAAGTATGAATATTGTCTTCCGCTGAGTTAGGTAAGCCAGGCCAAGGGTTCACTTGGGGCCAATAATGGTTTTCGAGTGTCAATCCCGGCCAGGGTGCAAACTCGGGGTATGACAAACTTGGTATCGGAGCACAAACTTAGAGTTTATCTCTAAAAAGTTTCCCTCTAATTCGTTCCTGCGCGTGTTTCAGATAATCATGCCTCCACGAAGAGCAGTCAGAGGTCGTCCAGCTAGGAGGAATGTTGAGAAACAAGAGTTACCCAATGCACCTGAAGCGCAACCGCAAGGAGAACTTACTAATGCTGAGTTCAGAGAGGCTATAAGGATGCTCAGTCAAGTTATGACCAACCAAGCTGGGCAGCAAAGAGGAGCTTGACAAGAAGAGGCTAACACTTCAAGGATTTGTGAGTTTTTGAGAATGAATCCTCCAAGTTTCACTGGTTCAAACAATTCTGAGGATCCGGAGAACTTTGTTGATGAATTGAAAAAGGGTTTTGATGTGATGCATGTTGCTGATACGGAGAGGGTTGAGCTAGCTACATATCAACTGAAGAATGTCGCAAGGACTTGGTTTGACCAGTAGAAAAGGGGTAGAGGTGCGGATGCAACACCTGCGAATTGGGCCTGTTTTGAGGAGGCTTTCTTGGGGCATTTCTTTCCCCGAGAACTAAAAGAGGCCAAGGTACGTGAGTTCCTCACACTTAAGTAGGATTCTCTAAGTGTTCATGAGTATGGGTTGAAATTCACCCAATTGTGTCGCTATGCTCCGGAAATGGTTGCGGACATGAGGAGTAGGATGAGTTTGTTTGTTGCTGGGTTGTCCCGTCTATCAAGCAAAGAGTGCCGGGCAGCAATGCTTATTGGGGAAATGGACATTTCGAGGTTAATGGTCTATGTGCAGCAGGTAGACGAAGAGAAGCTAAGGGATAGAGGAATGCAGAAAAAAGAGAGCTAAGACAGGGAACGAGTCTGGGCAGCAGAGGAGTAATGCCAACCGGTCATCTTTCCAATAGAAACAGAAGGGACCTGCTCTGTCATCTGCTAGTGCACCTTCACCTAAGAACAAAGGTGAGTACAATAATAAAAACTTCAGAGATAAACCTGTTTATTCCCAGGGTAGTGTGGCGCGAAGGGGTAGTAAGTCTCCTGCCTGCGCCAAGTGTTGTAGGAACCACACAAGTATTTGTCGTGAGGGCTCAACTGGCTGTTTCAAGTATGGTCAGACTGGGCATTTCATGCGAGAGTGTCCAAAGAACAAGCAGGGAAATGGTAATGGGGGCAATAGAGCCCAGTCTTCATCAGTTGCTCCACCAGACAAGGCTGCACCTAGAGGATCTACTTCTGGAACTAGCGGAGAACCAAACCGCCTCTACGCGATCACTAGTTGCCAAGAGCAAGAGGATTCTCCAGATGTTGTCACTGGTATGATTCGAGTCTTTGACTTTACTGTTTATGCCTTGTTAGGTCCAGGATAGAGTTTATATTTTGTAACTCCATATGTTGGTATGAACTTTGATGTTATTCCTGAGCAACTTAGTGAACCATTCAGTGTCTCTACGCCTGCTGGTGAGTCTATTCTAGCAGAGAGAGTCTATCGTGATTGTCCCATTTCCATCAATCATAAGAGTACCATGTCTAATTTAATTAAGTTAGACATGATAGACTTTGATGTCATTCTTGGTATGGACTTGCTTCATGCCTGTTATGCCTCAGTTGATTGTAGAACTCGAGTAGTCAAGTTTCAATTTCCAAATGAGCCAGTCTTAGAGTGGAAAGCAGTTTGGCAGTGCCTAAGGGTCGTTTCATTTCGTACCTTAAGGCAAGGAAGTTACTTTCTAAGGGGTGTGTCTATCACTTGGTCTGAGTTAATGACTCAAGTGTTGAGGTACCTCTTATTCAATCAGTTTCAATAGTAAAAGAGTTCCCAGAAGTCTTTCCTGATGATCTTCCTGGAGTCCCTCCTGAGAGAGAGATAGACTTCGGTATAGATCTTCTTCTAGATACTCGTCCCATATCTATTCCGCCATACAGAATGGCACCAGCAGAGTTGAAAGAGTTGAAAGAGTAGTTAAAGGATCTTTCAGATAAGGGCTTTATTCGACCAAATGTCTCACCTTGGAGTGCTCCGGTCTTATTTGTGAGAAAGAAGGATGGTTCTCTTAGGATGTGTATAGATTACCATCAGTTGAACAAGGTTACCATCAATAATAAGTATCCTCTTTAGAGAATCAATGATCTTTTTTATCAGCTTCAGGGTGCTTCCTGTTTCTCAAAAATTGACCACAGATCAGGCTATCATCAGTTAATAGTAAGGGGATGTGATGTTCCAAAGACAGCTTTCAGAACCCGATATGGTCATTATGAGTTTTTGGTCATGTCCTTCGGTTTGACTAATGCACCAGCAACGTTCATGGATCTTATGAATAGAGTCTTCAAACTTTATTTAGATATGTTTGTTATCGTCTTCATTGATGACATAGTAATCTATTCAAGGAATGAAAAAGATCATGCTAGTCATCTCAAAATAATTCTTCAGACTTTGAAAGATAAGGAGTTATATGCTTAATTCTCTAAGTGTGAATTTTGGCTTGGGTCTGTGGCATTCTTAGGCCACATTGTGTCTGGAGAGGGAATTATAGTTGATACTCAGAAAATTAAGGCAGTGCGGAATTGGCCTAGACCCACCTCTCCAACTGATATTAGAAGTTTCTTCGGATTGGATGGCTATTATAGAAGGTTTGTAGAGGGGTTCTCGTCCATTTTGTATCCTTTGACGAAGTTGACTCAGAAAATAGTGAAATTTCAATGGTCTAAAGCTTGTGAGAAAAGATTTCAGGAATTGAAGAAGAGGTTGACTACTGCCCAGTTTTGACTTTACCAGAAGGTACTTAAGGTATCGTGGTGTATTGTGATGCATCTAGAGTTGGTTTGGCTTGTGTATTAATGTAGAATGGCAAGGTTATAACTTATGCCTCCAAACAGTTGAAAGTCCATGAGAAGAACTACCCAACCCATGACTTAGAGTTGGCTGATGTGGTATTCGCTTTGAAGATATGGCGCCATTATTTGTATGGTGTTCATGTTGATATATTCATTGATCATAAGAGCCTTCAATATATGTTCACTCAGAAAGAGCTTAATCTCAGACAAAGGAGGTGGTTAGAGTTACTCAAGGATTATGACATGAGTATTCTTTATCACCCAGGTAAGGCTAATGTTGTTGCTGATGCCTTGTGCAGATTGTTTATGGGTAGTACCGCCCATATCGAGGAAGAAAAGAGAGTTAGCAAAAGATGTGCATATCCTTGCACGCTTAGGAGTCCGACTTATGGATTCCACAGAAGGAGGAATAGTGGTGACGAATGGGGTTGAATCATCACTAGTGTCAGAAGTTAAAGAAAAACAAGACCACGATCCCATTTTTCTTGAGTTGAAGGAAAATGTTTAAAAGCAAAAAGTATTAGATTTTGAACAAGGGGGAGATGATGTTTTGAGATATCAAGGTAGATTGTGTGTACCAATGGTGGATGGACTCCAAAAGAGGATCATGGAGGAAGCTCATAGCTCCAAATATTCCATTAATATGGGTTCGACAAAGATGTATCGTGACTTGAGAGAGGTTTATTGGTGGAATAACATGAAGAAGGG
Source organism: Solanum piurae (assembly GCA_029582685.1). Taxonomy (NCBI): domain Eukaryota; kingdom Viridiplantae; phylum Streptophyta; class Magnoliopsida; order Solanales; family Solanaceae; genus Solanum; species Solanum piurae. Next base: position 14,711 of record JAJOOO010016080.1, read on the forward strand.
AATTGTTGAATTTGTCGCTAACTGTCCAAATTGCCAAGGTCTCGCAGACAATATGATTCTATTTGGGTGATTGTCGACAGAATGACAAAATCAACCCATTTTCTACCGGTAAACACTACCCATTCAGCAGAAGATTATGCCAGGTTATATATTGAAGAAGTGGTAAGACTTCATGGAGTCCCAGTCTCCATTATTTCAGATAGAGGTGCACAATTTACTGCACAGTTCTTGAAATCTTTTCAGAAAGGTTTGGGTTCAAAGGTGAACCTAAGTACTGTCTTTCATCCTCAGACAGATGGGCAAGCAGAGCGCACTATTCAGACTTTCGAAGATATATTGAGGGCTTGCGTGATTGATTTCAAAGGGAATTGGGATGATCACCTATCTCTCATTGAGTTTGCTTACAACAACAGTTATCACTCTAGCATCCAAATGGCTCCTTATGAAGTTCTTTGTGGGAGAAGATGCAGATCTCCTATTGGATGGTTTGAAGTTGGTGAAGCTGGGTTGATAGGACCAGATTTAGTTCACCAAGCTATGGAGAAGGTGAAAGTGATTCAAGAGAGGTTAAAAACGGCACAGAGTCGTCAGAAATCCTACAGTGATGTTAGGAGAAGGGAGTTAGAGTTCGAAGTAGATGATTGGGTATATCTCAAGGTTTCACTCATGAAGGGGTTTATGAGGTTTGGTAAGAAGGGGAAGCTTTGTCCCAGGTATATTGGACCTTATAGAATATCCAAGAGGATTGGCAAAGTAGCTTATGAGTTGGAGCTACCACAAGAGTTAACAGTGGTTCATCCAGTATTTCACCTCTCCATGTTGAAGAAGTGCATGGGCGATCCTTCATTGATCATACCAACTGAAAATATTGAGATCAAGGATAGCTTATCTTATTAGGATATTCCTGTACAAATTCTAGATCGTCAAGTTCGCAAGTTGAGAACAAAGAAGGTAGCATCAGTGAAAGTCCTTTGGAGGAACCAATTTGTTGAGGAAGCTACTTGGGAAGTTGAGGAGGATATGAAAAAGTGATATCAACATCTCTTTGAATCCAAACAAATTGCAGATCAAGGTACTAATATTCTTCTCAATGCTATTTAAACTATGAATGAGCATGTTGTTTGTTTGAAATTACTTTTGGGATGGTTGAATTTGATGTTACACCCTAAGCCTAGTAAGAGTAATCTCATTCGAGGATGAATGTTCCCAAGGGGGATATATTGTAACATCTCGCAACTAGAAAGAACTAACAGGAAGTTTAAAATCTGGAAATAGTAACTTTTGGAAAGAATGAGGAAATTTGGAAAAAACAAATTAGTAAGTTAAAGTGAGTTTCTGTCAACTTCAAACGATCATAACTACTAGATAAGGATGAGTTAGGTGTAGTTCCAGATATGGTTGGAAAGCTCTTGGAATGATATTTCCAACGCCGCCAAGTTTGTGCGATTTCGAGTTCGTATGAGTGAGTTATTTCCTTTGGAAGTTGGGTTGTTGGATTAAGGAAATGTCCAATCCGGAATTTTAAGGGGTATTTTAGTCTTTTCATTGCCCTATTATTTTAATCCATTTTTAAGAGTTTAATATGAGTCAAATCAGATTTTAGTCAGTTTTAGAATTTGGGATTTTACGCTAGGGCTAAGGAGAAAGGACAAGAGAAAAGAAGAAGGAGAAAAAAAAGGGAGAATTCATCAAGATCGATCAAGAAAGTTGGTGTTTCGTCATAGATTTACTTCTATCAGGTATGTGAGGCTCTCATAACACTGGATCGTTCTCCCACGTGCCAAGCATATTGATTTCAGTTTGGAATCGACCTAAAAGAGTTTGAATATTGATGATCTTGATATATATTCTTGAATTCATATATTGTTCTTGAATTTGACTGAGTTGGGAAGTTTCTGAGTTTGTTACATCGCATCATAGAGTTGTTTCAAGTTAGGTTCTTAGGTACATTTGTTGGGTATCTGTATCTAAAAGTAATTTGAGAAAAAGAACCGAGTTTGGGTGAATTGGGGTTGGAAAATGAGGAAGCTAGGGGCGCATCGCGGAGCGGGTTCCTAGATTTGGGAATTTCTGTTTCGCGTCACGGAGTCTTCTTCTTCAAAAGTCATTTTCGAAACTAAATTTTAAAACCTTCTCCGCGTCGCGGATTCACCCTCAGATTTTGACTTACGGTCATTTTCTCATGTTTAGCTATCTAAAATCATTCCTAAACAATGAGATCTTTCCAAACCCAAATCTTAATCCTTGAATCCAAAATTCAATTCAAGGATCAGTTAAGAGTCAAGTCAAGATCAGTTATTAGTCGAGTTAAGATAAGTTCTTAAAGTTTTCCAAGAGTCTTTCACAAATGTTTTAACTTGGTTTTAAGACTTAAGTTTTGAGTTTTGTAAAGATGGAAGTTGAAGTCCTTTTCTTCAAAGAAGTATATGGGGACTATGTATTCCAAAGAGATTTAAAAATGTTTTCACATTTAAATTAAAACAAAAATTGAGATTTCCAAAGAGCCTTCGGGCTAGTTTTCAAAAAAGAGTAATAACTTTCTAAATGAAGCAAGAAGGGAAACTGAGATTTCCAAGATAGCCTTTGTGATATGTGTTTGAGCACTAATCTCAAATCACAGAAGAAGTAAGTTTATTTTAAAAACATAAGAGCTGGTATATTTTGGGAATAGCATTGAGCAGCGAATTGGGGGCGAGCATGAGTTCAGATAACTCACATCTCCATAAAACCATGTAGCCACCTTGGGTAGAAAAGGGTCATACTTTTTAGATTAACCCTATAGACTAGTGGATCCGCTTAGTACTTCAGGTTCTATACCTCTGGCCGGGTATAGGATGCGCTGGCAGCGTGTGAGGTAGATCGATGTATAATCAATATAGCTCTTATGTGATGGTTGTCGGTTAGAGAAACTCCCACAGAAGTTATTGTATTTTTATATACATCAATTTATTGTATTTTTACATACATTTCAGAGTTATGTTGTATCCTTGTATATACACAAAGTTGACATCAAGTTAAATTTTCTATATATTGCGCTTGTTTTAAACTGCTTTATATTGAAATGAGTTCAGTTAAGTATTCGTGAGTCGAGAAGAGCCAAGGTAAGTGTTTCTTTCAGATTCCCTTTCAAGCCTATGTTGTTTTAGCATTCCCACTCGCATACTCATACATTCAATGTACTGATGCTAGTTGGCATGCATCGTCTTATGATGTAGACACAAGTAACTAGGATGTTGTGGGGTTGTCCAAACATCCATCTAAGTTGTTTTAGAGGCTTCATAGATGTCAGTTCTTTGAGTCTTTTCATTATCATTTCTTATTGTTAAAACTTGGGTTGCCACTTTTGGCCAAGTTAAATGTTTAACCTTTAAACATTCTCAGTTATTTTATTATTCAGTTCAGTTAAGTGTTATTGATCATTATAAGTATGAATATTGTCTTCCACTGAGTTAAGTAAGCCAGGCCAAGGGTTCGCTTGGGGCCAGCAATGGTCTTCGGGTGTCAGTCCCGCCCAGAGTGTAAGCTCGGGGAGTGACATGTTGTCTGCGAGTACGAGGTAATCCTGTGATTAAGTCCATGTTGATCACTTCCCACTTCCAAGTAGGAATATCAATCTCTTGAGTCATACCTCCTGGTTTCTAATGTTCTACCTTGACTTGTTGGCAATTTGGGCACTTAGCCACAAAATCTGTTATATATCTTTTCATACCATTCCACCAATAGACTTCTTGCAGATCGTGCTACATCTTAGTGACGCCTAGATAAATAGAATATCTTGATTTATGGGCTTCTGCGAGAATATGTTTTCTCAATTCACCCACATCAAGAGCACACAATCTACCCTAATAGCGAAGTACACCATCTCCCCCTTCGGAGAAAACCTCCACCCTCTGAATGTGGACTGCAGCCTTAAGCTCAAGGAAGATTGGATCACTGTCTTGATTTTTCTTAACCTCTACTACCAAAGAAGATTCTGACCCATTCTGAATTGTGACACCATTATATGATATGCTCATAAGGCGAACTCCCAAGCGAGCAAGCTTGTGAACATCCTTCACTAGTTCTTTCCTTTATTCCTCAACATGGGCTACACTACCCATAAATAGTCTGCTAAGTGCATCTGCTACTACATTCGCCTTACCATGATGGTAATGCACACTCATGTCATAATCCTTAAGGAAATCAAGCCATCTCCTCTGGCAAAGATTCAAATCTTTCTAGGTGAACACATATTGAAGACTCTTATGGTCAGTGAATACATCTACGTGAACACCATACAAGTAGTGTCTCCAGATCTTGAGTGCCAACACCACTACTGCAAGCTCGAGGTCATGAGTTGGATAGTTCTTCTCATGCACCTTAAGTTTTCTAGAAGCATAAGCTATAACCTTATCTCGCTGCATCAATGACTAATCTGAATGTAATGTCCAAGTTATAACATGCTGATACTGAATACTAAAACGTTGTCAATGCAATGTAGTCTGACTGAAATGTGGGAGCTACTATTAACCGATAATAAAACCACATGAGTTAAATGTGGAGTCCGATGTATACGCCCCATCGAGTGGACCAATATACCCTGCCAGAGGTATAGAGGCATGCTGGCGTGATTACTAAAATGATTCCCACAGAGGGGACTTACAACCTACGTGGCTAGTAGTTCTGGGACTATTTGGGTACGCTGAACACAAGTCAAACTTGGTATTATGATGTTCCCAATGGATTGAGTAATTTACATAGTATGACTGAATTTCTTAAGTTACTGGATTGCTCAAATTGAACATGCAAACTAAGGATGCAACAATTAAACTGATATTGATGCATTAATAACTGAGGCATGTATAACTGAATAACTGAAATATCTGACGTAGCAGTGTAATTCAAGAACTAAAGAAATGCATACCTAGGTTCTGGAATTCATGCAATAAATTGAATATTAGTGTACTAATCTGATTTGGATCATTCTAACAGCTAAGAACCCAATAATTCTAATATTCAAGAAACCCTAGGTCTAGTCATAATAAGGGAATCAAGAAGCTGACTGAAAACTAGGGACCTAATGGGTGAAAGGAACCCACTAGTGAAATCCCACATACCTGGTGACGAATTCCACGGAGAAATCTTTAGATTTTGGGGTAGGAACCGATGGAACCTTGTTGCGTTCTTGAAGTTAGGGCTGGTCGACTTTTACTCCTCTCTTGCTTCTAATTTTCTAAGTTTTGATTAATGAATTGACTTAGGTAAGTTCTACTTATATTTCTATTAAACTGACTAAAATCTCATAATTTAGGGTCTAAACGACCTAGCTTTGGGATCCAACCAAAAAAGGAAAAGACCAAAAGACCCCTGACTTAACTGCTATCGGAGTGACCGACTGACGGGACCTACGGTCCGTAGATTGGGGTCGTAGGTCAAGTCTGCCCGACAGGGATTCACTAAAATGAGCATAACTTTTTACTCGGAGGTAAGATTTTAGCAAACTCGGTGGCGTTGGAAAGAGGATTAAATTATCTATCATATCATTAGTCATGGGACATATAATTCCTTTTGTGCTGGGAGTTATTACCATTTGAAGTTGACCTAATTAACAATTTCCCCTAATTGGCTGATGGCATTCACCAACGATCAGACCTACGGATAGTGGATCGAACGAAGGTTTGTGTTGGTCGGTCGTCATTTGCGTCAGAGGCTGGTTAAAAGGGGGCCTCGATCCATGGACACCGACCATGGACCGTGGTCTGGCCTACGGACTGTGGGTCGAGACATATCCGATTTTCTGACTTGGGTTTGGGGAGGGGCTGCAGTGGTGAACAACGGACCACCAGCACGGGTCGTGGTCTGACCTATGGTCCGTGGGTGGAAATTGTGGGTTGCACCTGCAACTTCTCATAATCTGCATTTTAGGTCTGTTTCGGATGCGGGTGTTACACTTTTAGCTATTGTTGCTAAGAAGGACTTTATCAACTAGAAGTGAACAATGAGTTTCTCCATGGAGACCTTAATGAAGAGGTCTACATGAAGTTTCCTGCAGGTTTGAATGTACCTAGTCCATCCCATGTGTGTCGACTCAAAAAATTCGTCTATGGTTTACGTCAAGCTTCTTGACAATGGTTTGCCAGATTATCAATTGCTTTACAGTTCAAAGGATTTATTCCTTCCCTCAATGATTACTCTCTATTTTTCAAACATTCAGATGGTCTTCTTAGTGCCATTTCCTTTTATGTCGATGATATTACTATCACAGGTGATGATGTTGCATCCATCACTCAGTTGAAATTATTCCTTGATGATGAGTTTAAAGTCAAATATTTGGGGTTCTTGCACTATTTCTTAGGACTTGAAATCTTCAGGGAAGCTCAAGGTTTGATTATCACCCAACGGAAATTCACTCTAGAACTACTCTCTGAGTTCGACTGTGCTTAGTTACCGCTTGTTTCTTCTCCATTGGATCCTTCTATTAAGCTTTCCTCTTGTTTTGGTGAACTCATTGCTGATCCTACTGCCTATCGTCGTCTAATTGGTAAGCTCAACTATCTTACTCATACTCGGTGACCTCTCATACGCAGTCCAACACTTATCCCAGTTCATGCAAGAGCCTCGTCTTCCACACTTCGATGTTGCATTATGTGTGGTTCGTTATCTTAGTCTAAATCCTGGTGAAGGTTTATTCTTTACTGCAGAACCCTTTGTTTTTCTTCTTGATTTTTGTGATGCGGATTGGGGATCTTGTGTTGATTCGTGACGATTTGTCACTGCTTTTATATCATTTTTGGTGGTTCACCCATCTGTTGGAAATCCAAGAAACAGACCTTTGTTTCTTTATCATCTGACAAAGTTGAGTATTGTTCAATGCGACGCGTAGTGGCTAAGCTAACCTGGCTCAATCATCTTCTTCATGATTTTGGTGTTCCTCCAACTCTCCCCATTCATGTTCATTCTGATAGTTAGGCTGCCATACACAAGTCAAGAACCCGGTTTTTCATGAACGAACAAAACATGTGGAACTTGATTGTCATTTTGTTAGACAACAATTTCTTGCTAGTTTGATTTCACTTTCCTATCTTCTAGCTCCATCTCAGCTTGCCGATATTTTCACCAAACCTTTATATGGACCATCCCACCACAAACTTCTGGGCAAGTTGGGTGTCGTCTCTCTCCCCTCCAACTTGAAGGGGGTGTTGATAATGATAATGAGAATGAGAACCAAAGGTCACAGTGCCTAAATTCAAATCTCATCTCAAGCATAAAGAGGACCAGGTCGCAGGGGTTGTTCCTAAAGTCAAATTCGACCCAATGTTCAAGACCCAACATTCCGGTCAATATTATCAACCAAGAAAGCCCACAGTCATAGCCCATTATATTTCATCAGTTTCTATTCATTTTGTATATAGCATAATATTGGATTCTTAGATGCTTCCAGAATTTGTATAGATGTACAAAGTTAGTTACATAAGAGATAAGGTTTGTTAGCTCTTTAGATTATTTTACAGTTCTGCCATTTTGTATTAGGATAAATAACTAATCCTTTTTCAATGAAATTCACTCAGAAATTTCCCACATTTTACCTTTATTATTCTTCTAATTTTTTATATAGCTTGCTCTTGTACTGTGATGCTTTTTCTTTCCTTTTTTTCCTTTTTTTTGTCTGTTTTATTAATGTGCAAAGGGCTTTAATTTTTTTCTTCCATTCGTTCTTATTGATTTATTATTCTTCATTAAATCAAATTGACTCCATTTCACTATAATTAATTCTTAATTTTTTTATTTTCTCTCTCGCTAATTACTAATCTCTTATATATGCATGTTTATTCTTTATCAATTAATGAATACTGAATTATGAACGCCACATAAATATTATTAAGAATATATTTGAATAGTAGTTTTAAAAGGGATATAAGTTTTAAAATGATGAATATTATTTTTATAGTTCGTTTAATTTAAAGGTTCTTTCAATTTTCAGCGACGTTCTTACTAAGTAAGATGACTAGGTTGAAACTACAATTGTTATTCTCTCTACTATATATCTGCAACAACACATAAAGTCAATGGAATATTAATATATTAAGTTAACACTGTTAGATAATTTATACAAACTCAAAATTTAATGTGAAAATTCTCTTTTTCTCCTCAGCCGGAGGCGGAACCAGCTCCCCCTAAACCATCCTCGGAAGAGTAAGGAAGGAGAACGGAACGAGAGTTTCTCGCCTCCTCAGAGTATAAAGAGGCGGAGTGTCATCTCAACAAATTAGATGCCCATATCAAGGCGTCCTTCCACGAGGGAAGGCGATCGATCAAGAAAGAGAATTCAGCCCCACACACTAGCACCACTCTGTGGGCTTGCCAGTTTTCACATTAATGAGACAAGTCTGGCTGAAAGAGGGCGTCTTTGTCCCTTCACCTAACAATTACTTCTAGGAAAAAATCTTTCATTGATGAAAACTTATTGAAGTCTGAAATCTACTTTAAATTCTTTGGAATTAGAGCAAACTCAAAGTTTCAGCGAATAATGCCTCTAATTCCTAAAATGAAATAAAAATTGAATTGTTTAGTTATCTCTTATATCTTAACATCTAAAAGAAAATATTACTAACATGCATATTTGATTGATTAATTTATAAAAATCGAAAAGATAAATAACTTGAATTGTAACATAAAATTAAAGCAACTGACTAGTTTATTTTACTTGAACCATGTGGCACCCCGATAACGCTCAACTACACTTCATCCAATTCTAAATGTAGGCGGTCTCTAACAAGTATAAACCCAACTAAGAATTGGGTTTGATCCCACAGGGAGTGATACAGTAGAAAATTCGATTAAGAAGTAAAATTGTGTCCTAATCGTCTGTAGAAGTAGAGATGTCGTAACATTAAAGTAAATCACAAAGGTTCAATGATTAATATCAAATGGGGGGATTTGGGTAACCAATTTACGACTACTAAAATGGGAAGTAAGTAAGTAGATTCATAACGATGCAATCAATACAATCATCAACAAATAATTCGACTCTAATACCTATGTATCGAGCAAGTATAGAGTACTAAGATAGAATTGCATTTGCAACTATAATTCTTCAATTAAATCAAGAACAATTAATTGAACCCACTTCAAAACAACTATAAAATCAGAAACTAACAACACCCATTAGCTAATTGGTACATTCAACTACATAATCATGATGTTTTCGTAATCAAGACACAACTTCCAATTCAATCTAAATCAAGGGGTTGACACGAATGTCAATTATCAAGGAGGGTTTGTATTCAATTAATAAACAAAAATAGTGGGGAAAAAAAGATGCAAATATAGGAGACGGGATTCTTGGGATGTGATAGGAATACGAGATATACTACACAATTGGGTAAATGTTATTGATAATCAATTGCTGAACATGTGTAACTAGGCTAGACTTTAGTGGGGGTAAATTCTCTCTCGAGCAACTTACCCCGAATCAACTCGGTTTCTCTCGAACATCGAGTTACCCCTTTTAAGAACAACCTACGCCTTAAATCATTCACTCTCTCGAGCTGAATGTGTGGAAAAAGGTCTAGGAATCACTCTCTCAAGCTGAACCCATGACGACTCAATAACCACTGTCTATCAATTTAGTAGTCTTAGTTTTAAAACATCTCTCTCGAGCAAGCCAAAAACACTAAGATGAAATCATATTTGCAACTACAATCCCATTAAGTTCAAACACAACTACTAAATGAAATCACATTTAAACAACAAATAGACTAACAATAAGCAATACCCAATAGGAAATTTAACCTATATTCACAAAATCACACCCCAAGAATTGGGATTTTAGCTAGACATAGATAAAAGGAATAAAATGATACCAAATTGAAGTAACATCAACTGGGTATGATTTATATTCACTTTAAACCGGTGTAAGATGAAGAATCTTCAACACACACTTCCAATTTCTTGGAATTGGTAGTCTTCAAATCTTCAAAAGCTAAGCAAAATATTCTCTAACTGAAAACTTAGAAACTAAAATTGTTGTATCTGATATTGCATACTAAGATAAAAATTCAAACTGGTATTTATAGTTTTCAAAAAATGTGATGCAAAGGATCACTCGCCAGAGTTAGTCAGGATTGCTGATGCACTCGGCGATCCGCCCTTTGGTCTGCTTCATCGCCTTTCAGCTTTTGCCTTCAGCATCTTCGCGTTCTGGATCATTGGGTGATATAGTACTGCCACGCGGAACTATTCAGCGTTATGCCGACTATTCCTTTTCATCGCCGACTTGATCTTTTCCTTCAGGGCTCAGCACACTGGAACTTTAGGCGAGGTTGAAGCCATTTGGTGACTCGCCGAATGCATTTGGTGATCCTCAGGCTTTCTTTCCTTCGTCTTTTCAGTCGTTTTGTTCCTTTTTGCCAAGTAGTGTCCATGCTTTGCCTCAAACTCCAAATACCTGAAACTTAAGATTTTACATCAGTTATTGAGACAAAATATGCATTTCAGGACACTAATTCTATTAAAACGAGGCCCTAAATGAGTCCAACTTGTGGACTCATCAACATTTTGATGTTTGCATAATCAAGACACAACTTCCAAGTCAAGTGTCTACGATCGTACAATAGTAATACAACCCAACCAAATGGGTTGGGGTCGAGTCCTAAAGGAGTAGTTTCTGAGAGTTAAGAGTTAAGCACGAATATGCTAGAGTTAAACATAGCTAAAAACATTATCAAGTAAAAACATGCTAAATCAAGGGGTTGAGACGAATGTCAATTATCAAGGAGTGTTTGTATTCAATTAATAAACAAAAATAGTGAAAACAAAAAGATGCAAATATAGGGGACGAAATTCTTGGGATGTGATAGGAATACAGGATAAACTACATATTCGGGTAAATTCTACTGATATTCAATCGCTTAACATTTGTAACTAGGCTAGACTTTAGTGGAAGTAAATTCTCTCTCGAGTAATTTACCCCAAATCAACTCGGTTTCTCTCGAACACCGATTTGTCGCTTTTAAGCACAGCCTCCGCCTTAGCCCATTCACTCTCTCAAGCTGAATGTGTGGGAAAAAGCCTAGGATTCACTCTCTCGAGTTGAACCTGTAACACCACGTATCTGAAACAGACCAAAAAAGCATATTTTGAGAAGTTGCAGGTGCAACTTACGGTCACCATCCACGGACCGTAGGTCAGACCACGGCCCGTGCTGGTGGTCCGTGGTTCACCACTGAAACCCATCCCAAAAACAGCTCAGAAAAATCGACTAAGTCTCGACCCACGGACAGACCTACGGTCC